>QODF01000078.1:3952919-4015721 GCA_024372805.1 Oostethus manadensis | reverse complement strand
GGGGGCTAATAATAAGCCCACACCAGCTCGCTGCCTCTCCCCTGCAGCAACTCCAGAGAAGAACAAGGTCCAGCCCCTCTCAAGGAATTTGGTTACAGAGCCCAAACTGTGGGTTGAGGTGAGTCCGACTATATCTAGTCGGAATGTCTCCACCTCTTCCACAAGCTCGGGCTCCTTCGAACCAGAGAAGTGAGATTCCATGTCCCAAGAACCAGATTTGGCCGCCGAGGACCAGGTCGCCCGGACACCCGCCCTTGACCACTGCCCAAATCGCATTGCACCAGACCCTTATGCTTGCCCCTGCAGGTGGTGGGTCTGCGGGTGGGAGTTCCCGTGTGGCCTTTCGGGCTAGGCCCGGCCAGGCCCCACGGGTGAAGACCTGACCACTAGGCGCTCGCCTGCGAGCCCCTCCCCCAGGCCTGGCTCCAGGGTGAGGCCCCGGTATCCCACGTCCGGGCGAGGTGCGGTCACTCCTCTTGTTCTTCCTCATAAGGGTCTTCTGAATCACTCTTAGTCTGACCCGTCACCTAGAACCTGTTTGCCTTGGGAGACCCTACGAGGGGCATAAAGCCCCCGACAACATAGCTCCTAGGATCACTTAAGCACTCAAACCCCCTCCACCGCGATAAGGTGGTGATTCGCGGAGGGGATATATGTATGTATACGTATGAATGTGTATGATGTGTATATACACAGTATATATGAGTATGTATTAGTAAATCATGTGAGAAGGGGGTAGGAATAAATAAGCTCTGCTTCTTCCTACTCCTTTTCGGACATGTAGAACTGAGGAATGTAATATGAATAATTCTTGTATAATGTATGCATGTTCGAAACAAATTAAACCAAACCAAACCAAACCAAAGACGATGACATAGTCAGTAGGCGTCAGTAATGTTAGTGTAATGTTTGGTGAGGCACTTAATCACCATTTTGACCACCAGAACAACAGGCTTTTATTGCAGGTTTACTATATTTGGTAATACAAGTGTAAAAGTGACTATAGGGGTTCTATTTCATGTCTGGAGGGCTCTAATCATTTTAAAAACCGTATTTAGAAGGTAAACAAGCTTCTGTGCTCATACTATCAGTCAGCATTAATAAAACACTATCTAATTGAAACTTGGATATACTTTAGAGTAGTCGGTTTACAGCTTGTATAGCAGTATAGATTTACCATTCTCTTAAAATGTCAACACAAAGCCTTTATTGTCTAAACAGCCGGCAACACAAGTAAATGCATCTCACAATGAACATGTCCAATTTGTGTCCAAAGTGTTAACATGTGAGCGCCATTGTTATCTAGCACCGCCTCCTCCAGCTGGTGGCATTTAATGGTAATACAAAATAAATGATCAATATTTTTATTTATTTTATTTATTTATTTTACTTATTATGGGGCCGCACGGTGGTCGAGTGGGTAGCACATTGGCCTCACAGTCAGTAGGTTGAGGTTTCAAATCTCCATTGGGCATCTCTGTGTGGAGTTTGCATGTTCTCCCGGTGCGTGTGGTGGTTTTCTCCGGGTACTCCGGTTTCCTCCCACATTCCAAAAAGACATTCATCTCATTTGGTGATGTTCTTATTACCACAAAAATATTGACAGGTTTTGACTGCGAGAAAAAAATGTGGATCGCCATGAACAGTGGAGTTTTTCGGTCAACGTTGAAAATCTAAATTTTACCTCACTTTGTGTGCATTTTCTGACTAGGAATAAATGTTAGTTTTACATGCACGCAACACAGCCACAAAACAAAGTGCATACACGTTATTGAGTTTGTATGAATTCAGTAGTGTTTCTTACCGGTTTTATCAAAATGCTTGATACTTTCTTTGGTTCCGTTTGGGTTTTTGGTAAAAGTAAAATCACTAAGTAATGGCAAAACACAAAGGTGATGTCCGTGTTGATCTCACTGTTGTCTTTGAATCCTTAAATGTTCATTTATGTCTTTCATATATCATTATATGTATTGTATGCATTTTGAATTGTTTCATGCATGTAAAACTTAATTGTAAAACGTCATTGGATTTACACTTACATCACATTTCTTACGGGGAAAAAAATCACAAGAGTATGTGTGATGTTCCCCATCCAGATGAAGAAGAAGTAAAAGGTTTATGTGGTCTTCACAAGCAATATAAGACCAGAGAAAGAAGGGAAAACTACCCATGGGTGGTATTCATTGTCATTCAGGTGAATATTTCCCCTTTTTATGGTTGGCATGGCATTCCATGGTGCCTTTGTGGAAGAAATTATGTGTTTTCCCTTGTCTGGTTAAGAATGAGGCCAGAGTCATGAAATGTCTAGGCTCTCTGGTGACCCCCATGTTTGTCCTGACCGCCGCTCACTGCTTCACGTTTGGGGATCTACCTCAGCACGTCACGGTCGACATTGACGATCAGAACGGCAGAAGAAGTACCAGTTGCAGTAGTCCAAAGTTTACCTCCACGCTTTTTGTTGTTTGCCTGTGTTTAACTGACTTTGCTAACCTCTGTCCGACAGCCAAAAAAGTCAAGGAATTCTTTCCGCACCCAAAATTCAATGTCAAGGCTAAGTTCAATGAGGGTGTGGAAGAGTTCTATGACTACGATGTGGCTCTCGTTCAACTGGTGGACTTTGTGAAAGTCTCCACGTTGGCCAGGTACACGACATTTAGATTGAAGTCATTTGGTTAAAATAGCAACAAAAACAACGTGATCCTCTCCTCGCTTTCAGACCTATCTGCATACCTTGCACTCAAGAGACCAGTAATGCTCTAAAACTGGTTGGTGAATCCACCTGCAAGGAACAAGGTAAAAAACGTTTTTTTTTAGTTGTTATATTATTATTATTATTACTTTTTGCCATTTTGCCATAATTTTACCTCAAATATTCAGCAGCAACCTGTGATCATTATTAGTGTTGTATTTGCTCTAATTATGACCTGTAAAAAATAACTTTAATGCATGAGAAAGTGTAAAAGGAAAATGTAGCTTTTTTTGACCACATGGTCATTGATTAAGTTATATGCAGTTAGCATTTGTTTATCATAATTAACAGTTAATTTGTTAATAGTAACAGTTAATTGGTTACAGACGCCAAGTGAATTTCCACAAAGTAGGATTGCTGATTTATGAATGGAATATTTTCAGGTTAGAGCATAGAATACCTGACCGTCTAAATATGGATGTTAACGTTTTTAGAGCTCTCTAAACATGCATATAACACCCCAACAGTCACTGTTTTACTCGTTTTACTCTTGAGAACGTTGCTGTAAATGTGTCCCGGTGGCGCTGATGGTAAGTGACTTCAATGCTTCATTGTTGAGTGGGTGTTTCTGTTGGGGATTATTGTGCCTGCTGTGAGATAATTCAAACCTGATACTCCGGCAACCAAGTCTGGTGCTTGTGTGTCTCACCAAACATTATAGTAACACTACTGACACCTGGAGACCAGTGTGGGTCCATTTTTATGCTTTAAAATGCTTAATTTAGGCCCAAAAGGTGATTAATAATAAGACATATTCAACCACAAAACGGCAGGGTTTAATAATATATTTTTCAAAAGCCACAATAGAGTGAAGCCATGAAATTCAAAGTGGGAAGTGATGAGGGACGACCGTATTGCACAACACAGCAGCAACAGAACCAATGTTGTAATGGCGGTAAGGAGCAAATTGCTCAGCCAGTATTAATACGGCTGATAAGTTCATTGTAGACAACAACAACGTAACACGCATGAGTTTCACACTAACAGCTGATACTTGAAATGCAGCTGCTGCCATGTTGTGGAGCTTTACTAACTACATCAAGATGCTCCCTACAGCCACAGCTGCTGCCTCCAATGTGGTATTATTTTGACCCAGCGCTAATAAGAAAGAGGTTGGCGGTTGTTTCCTTTTGTAGAATGAACACTCGGCAACTACAGGAATCTCAGCAGTTAATGAAATAGAAGTATTACTAGTAGCGTTTGAATAATTTTATGTCATATAACCTGTTAAATGCAAAGTACAACCATCTAAGTCAAATGGCCCAAAACTGGTATGATTTTGTCAAAAGTCAAACAAACACGGACATCAACTCTTGGGAGACTTCAGCTCAGTAAGCATCTAAATCGGGGGTCTCAAACTTGTGCCATGGAGGGCCAAGACACAGCAGGTTTTCCAACATACTTTTGTACAGCCGCACCAGTGCTGGCATTTGTTACGTGTGTACAGTCGTCCCTAACCACATTGGCTTCACTGTATCATTTTCAAGCATAAAATGACTAAATCAAGTAAAGTACAAATAAAGGTCATTAAAAAGGCTATTCAAATTGTGAATGTAGTATTATTTTCTCTATATCTACTATATTGAGTAATAGGAATTGAAGGGTGACTATGTGGGTGTTATTTCATGTCTACAGAGCTCAAATATTGTTAAAAATGTATTTATAATACCGTAAACAGGTTCTCTATGCCGCAACTACGAAAATATTTCATTTAGGAGTTCTATTTAGCTGAAATTCATTTCTTTACGGTCCGGTTTGGAACCAATTAACTGCGATAAACGAGGGATTTCTGTATTCCATGAACACAACCATAGACACTTGCGTAATTAACATTTCTCAATCTACAGAGCAGCTCCTGTTAAAAACCCATCTCGAGAGCCTGACTTTCCTGACACGGACCGACAACTTGGTCGATGCAAAAGACGTACATGCTAAGCTCGGCGATAATGTAAGTTGCTTTTCACTCTATTTATGGAAACATCTCATTGAGCTGTTATTTACCTTTCTGATGGCGTGATGCAGAGGAATGAATGCATTAAACACGCACTGGAGGCCCAGGGCATTACCACAAAAGACCCCACAGTTGCTGTGACCGACAACTTCCTGTGCACCGGTGGTCTCACTCCCTTCAGAGATCATATAGCATGTACAGGTATGTTACCTTTACTGCATGTCTTCCTCATTGTTATAAAGCATTTTCGGAAGCTGTAGTTTTCCCTGTGATGTGTTTGTTTGGATGGCAGGTGACTCCGGGGGAGCTGTGTTCAAAAACTACGAGCAACGCACAGTGCAGGTAAACCTCCTCCTCTTTCTGTTGCCTTCATAAATGAGCAAAATATACAGGGGACGCTCCATATACAAACTCTTCAAAGGTCTTGCAGTTCGAAATAACAACAGCGACCAAAAAGGTTTTTGGGGAGAAATATGCATCATGAGTCACAAAATACTGGCGGTTAAACTCTTCTTAAACCATCTTAAAGGTTGGACATAAAGCAAAATTGGCTTTTTAGTGATGCTGTAGCAGTAATAAAGTGTGTGTATTTACAGCAGTGGCATCCAAACTTTTTCCACAGACTGCTGCATACTAAAAAATCAAAAGCTGCAAGGGGCCAGTCGGATATTTTCACTTATTTTTAATTTTTGTGAAAAGTCTAATTATAATGGTGTATAAAGCAATGCCTTGTTTATCACATTTAATTGGTTCCATACACACAAAAGGCCGGCTCCCACTAGGGTTACCAAAAGCACTTTCAAACTGTCTAAATTCCAGCCTCTAGAGGACTACTAGAGCTACTTTTTACCACTGGCTGCTAAATACATTGAAATATAATCATAAAATAATAATCTAATATTTAGTTTGGCATTTTATTACTACTTTTAACACTTGAGCAACACTTAAGAATGTTAAGATGTTTCTTCAAGCATTTCCTGTACAATTAAAAAACAGCAATGGTGACATTTTAACCTTGGAACAGATGAATTCAATGTCCATTATATCCTGTGGTAATAAAATACATTTGAAATCTGAACAAAGTGGAAGTAGAGAAGTGTCTGAATATTACAATTACAAAAAATATAACAATTCATTTCACCCCAGATTGCAGTGGTCAGCTGGGGTAGTGAAAATCTGTGCACAGGCGGCGGTGTCGTAGAGTCTACGAAGAAATCCAGAGACTTCCACCTCAACCTCTTCAGGGTTGTACCTTTCCTTAAATCCATCCTTGGAAATAATACACAGAATGTGTATGCCCCGCTGGAGTTCTTGAAGAATTAAATGCCTGAACAATAAATGGAATATGTTATCATAATCATAATCAAGACACCTTTGCATGTATTTTCTAACGTGAAGCTGATGTAAACACTGTGGCAGATGTATTAAAGTGAAAATGGTGGTTTTGATTTTTGTGTAAAGCTTTTTAGCAAGTGTAATACGTACATTGAACTTAGAGCTACTATTGTAGTTGCATTGTTTAGTCCAGACAGACTCAAATGGTCTCAGCCTGGGACCCACATTTTCACAACCCACTTTTATTTACATCAAACGAAGCAAATGTGTTTTCTTTTTAAATATTCATAGCATACACGTAATTACATGTCCAAAAGGCATTTTATTAAATAAATGGGGAGGCACATGATAATTTCATGTCTACAAAAATGCATAAAGCAAAATAAAATATTTGTTTACCACAAATATGTTTATACCCTTACTTATTATAAACTTATGTTTACTTGCGATTAACTAAGAGTTAATTATGGACAAAATGTGATTAACCGCTACCAAATATTTTAATCGATTGATAGCCCTATATACAGTATATACATATATACTATATATATCATATGTATAAAATTCAGTATAATTCTGTATAATACTAGTTTTCCGTTGGGCATCTCCATGCATATGTGGGTTTTCTCCGGGTACTCCGGTTTCCTCCCACAATCCAAAAGCATGCATGTTAGGTTAACTAAATTAACTAAACTGTCCATATGTAAAAATGCGATTGTGGATGGTTGTTTATCTGCCCCGTGATTGACTGGCGACCAGTCCAGGGTGTACCCGGCCTCTCGCCTGAAGTCAGCTGGGATAAGCTCCAGCATACCCGCGCCACCCTTATGAGGACATAAGCAGCAGAGAAAATGAATGGATGGATGCTTTCAGACTCCAATGTGATAAGTGAATTTCCACAAAGTATGTAGGATTCTTTATTTATATATTTAATATTTTTGTAGTTACCAGTCCAGGGTGTACCCGGCTCCCGCCCAAGTCAGCTAGGATAGGCTCCAGCATACCCGTGAACCTAATGAAGATAAGCGGTATAGAAAACGGATGGATGGATGGATATTTTTGTAGTTATGGCATAGAAAAACTGTTTACTGCATTATCTTTTTCTTTAACATTATTAGAGCCATTTAGGCATTAAATAACACCCCTGTATTCGCCTTTACACTCCTAGTATCATTAAATTCACCAACAGGAAATTCAAAACCCCACTGCTGAAACAGGGAAAGAAGCTAAAAAGTACAAACGTCTACATAAATGATCACGCTGACATGCCAAGAAAGCCCGAGACTTGAGGAAGCAGGGAAGGTTTCAAGCAGAGCGCCAACGGCAAAATCTACATCAAGCTAAATGGAGGGCCAGAAAAGGCAAGAGTGCTTGTCATCAAAGATATCAAGCAGTAACAAGAACAGTAAGAGTGGGGGGAACGTTAAATTATTTCTTGATGTACAAACCTTAACTCTGTAACACACTAATGTAAAACATTGGTATACATCTTGATTATTTTCTGACTTTATTTTAGATTTGGTAAATAGTACATGTTGAATACAGGAAGTGAACAAATGTACTAGCCACTGATGTGAATACGTTCTGCTTCTTCCTACTCCTTTTTGGACACGTGGAACTGTGAATTGTAACATCAAGTATTCCCATGTAACGTGTATGCATGTTCACAATACATTATACCATACCACACCATACCATACCATACCATATGACCCAGTATAGTAAATAAAATCAGAGTAAATAAGCCATTTAAGTGACTTTACCTTGCAGGGGAGCAGAATTGATGGCTGACAGGAAGTGATAAAAGTTGAGTTTTAACTTGTTGTGGGCTATGGCTGCAACAGTAACCCATATTAGAATAAAAAAATAAAAAATAAAAAATAAAATAATAATAATAATAATAATTATTATTGTTATCCATCCATTTCCTTATCGTCATTAGGGTCGCGCGTATGCTGGAGCCTATCCCAGCCGACTTCGGGTGGGAGGCGGGGTACACCCTGGACTGGACGGCAGTCAATCACAGGGCAGACATACAAACATTCACACTCACATTGACACTCTAATGGACAATTTAGAGTCGCCATTAACCTAACATGCATGTTTTTGGAATGTGGGAGGAAACCGGAGTACCCAGAGGAAACCCACACACGCATTGGGAGAACATGCAAACTCCACACGGAGATGCCCAACGGAGATTCGAACCCTGCACTTCCTGACTGTGAGGCCAACGTGCTACCCACTCGTTCACCGTGCGGCCCAGTATTATTATTATTATTATTATTGTTGTTGTTTTTGTTGTGTTATTATTGCTGTTCCTGCTATAAGTTAATGTAAACCTGCAATAAGGTCTGGTGCTTCTGTGGTCTACCACAATTACTGACACATAATGGCCAATATTGAGTACAACATTCACAAGTTGGTGGTCTTAATGGCTGAGACTGATATTTCATTTAGTCATTTTATGTTTGAAAATCTTTACTTTGGGTAAAACTCACTCTTCTTCATTATATTCTTTCACACATTCATTCATCCTTCATATACTTATATAACACACAAAGCACAAGTCTTATTTATTTCTTAAATGGCTTATTTACTGATTATGTCTACTATATTAGGTAATACCAATGTAAAGATGACTATAGGGATGTTGTCTCATGTCTAGAGAGCTCTAATAATGTTAAAAACTGTATTTAGAAGCTCATAAATACATTTTCTGGCCTTTAACTATGAAAATTTTCCATTAATAAATATGAAATTCTACTTTTCAACAATTAATTACAATAAACTGTGCAGTCCTTTTTAAACAAAGTGAAATATGTGAATCGGCAATCTTTTTGCATTTCCATTGCAAGCTCTCTTTGTGGTCAGGTGGGATACATTGTGGTCATCATATTCGACAACTTCCCTTGATCGTTTGTCAAACTGCATACATGAATGCCTCATACAGTTACTAAAAGGTTCCATTAAATGCCTTTTAACGTTTGCTGATGGAGCGCTACAACTCTCCTTTGGGGTCACCAAGTGGACGCTTGTCGACGCAATGCGGACAACGGCGTCTGGTGCCGTGCCAGCTCGCATTATTCTAATCCAGTTTAGTGGAAAGTGCGCAGTAAAGTTCTGGTCTTGTCTCTCCCAGTGCACATCAGCACATGTTGACGTTTGTTGTTGTGCTCTCCATCGCATTACAAAAAGATGCATGGCGGTTGGCGAGCCCAGCTTATGGCCTCAGATGAGCTTATTTGCTCTGATCAGCTGACCATTATGCTGTCATGCTTGAGAAAAAGTCTACTTAGCAATTCTCCATGTGGACCACGGGGGTGAATTGTCTTGCTGAGTTTCTTTGACACGCTGCACCGCCTACTTGGTGTCTGTGTGCGTGTGTGTGTGATCAGTGATCTACTGGCTTCCCATGGGAGCGTTCATCTGGATTCCCTTTAAGTAATTGTGATGGTGGGAGGAGGTCGGCGGGACGGCCAAGACAGAGCGGGACGAATGGGAGTCCTAATTGAATGAAAGCCCCTCCTGCTCTCAGATGCTGTAAACAAGGAGGATTCGGTTACCCCCACTTGTCTTCTGCTTTATTGTCCACCTGCTAACCTCAACATTACACCTCCTTTGTAAACCCCAGCTAAATCCTAATCAATCAATCAAACAAACGGGATTAGACCACAATCCTACCCTCACTCCCGGTAGTATAGCTTGCTGTAGCCCACACTGCATATTTCCTGATGAAGCATCTCGCTGCTCAAATTCCCTGATCTGTCTCTCTGCAAATCCTAAATCAACCTTATGGGCCATTTTAGAAATTACTACCATCAGGAAGTGCATACATTCACAATTCCTTCTTTTGCGGTCTTACTGAAAGTGTGCATCAGTAAAGTTGCTGATTATGCCTATTATTGGATGTCAAAATAATGAGGGAAAGAGAAGAGAGGGTATTGTACAAATAAAAAACAGTCTAATGTAACATACTGTATTTATACTGTTTTATTACACAATTTTATCAACTATTTTGATAATGGGGCCTTTCTTATTTGCAATTTAATTTTCCATTAGCATCTCTGTGTGGTGTTTGTATGTTCTCCCCGTGCATTCGTAGGTTTTCTCCTACGAATGCACGGGGTCCTCCCGGATGCCCAAAATTTGAATGCTAGGTTAACTGGAGTATCTAAATTGTCCATATGTATCAATGTAAGTGTGAGTGGTTGTTTGTACAGTATGTATGTGTCCTGCAATTGGCTTGTGACCAGTCCAGGGTGTACCCAGCCTCTTGCCCAGATTCAGTTGGGATAGGCTCCAGCATACCCCTGCGACCGTAGTGAGGACAGGAAATGAATGAATGAAATGATTTGCCCTTAGGGGTGCTGGTAAATCCAAGTTATTATCATTAAATAATATCATGATTACAATGTAGCCGCAACAAGGCACAAGCCAGTGTCTTATTGTGGCGGTCCCAAGCCCGGATAAATACAGAGGGTTGTGTCAGGAAGGACATCCGACATAAAACTTTGCCAAACCAGAACATGCGAATCAGACAAATGACTTCCATACCGGATCGGACGTGGCCCGGGTTAATAACGCCCGCCACCGGTGCTGTTCACCGACAGGGTGCCGGTGGAAACTGGATTACTGTTGGCCGAAGAAGGAGAGGAGGAAGGTGTGTCCGTAGGAGGAGAGAGAAGAGAAAAGCTAAGAGTCTAGAACTAAGAGTAGGGACTTTGAATGTTGGTACTATGACAGGAAAAGGTAGAGAATTAGTTGACATGATGCAGAGGAGGAAGGTAGACATATTGTGTGTCCAGGAGACCAGGTGGAACGGTAGCAAGGCTAGAATCTTAGGAGCAGGGTTCAAGCTGTTCTATCATGGTGTAAATAGGAAGAGAAATTGATTAGGGGTGATTTTGAAGGAGGAGTTTGCTAGCAACGTCCTGGAGGTAAAAAGAGTGTCAGATAGAGTGATGAGCCTGAAGCTAGAAATCGAAGGTGTGATGTTCAATGTTGTTAGTGGGTATGCTCCACAGGTAGGATGTGAGATGGAGGAGAAAGAGAAATTCTGGTCAGACCTGGATGAAGTGATGCAGAACATCCCCAGAAGTGAGAGAGTTGTCATTGGTGCGGACTTCAATGGACATGTTGGTGCAGGAAACAGAGATGATGAGGAGGTGATGGGCAAGTTTGGTATCCAGGAGAGGAACGCAGAAGGACAGATGGTGGTCGACTTCGCAAAAAGGATGGAAATGGCTGTAGTGAATACTTTCTTCCAGAAGAGACAGGAACATAGGGTGACCTACAAGAGTGGAGGTAGGAGCACACAGGTAGACTACATCTTGTGTAGAAGGTGTAACCTGAAGGAGGTCAGTGACTGCAAAGCAGTGGTAGGTGAGAGTGTAGCCAGACAGCATAGGATGGTGGTGTGTAGGTTGACTCTAGTGGTGAGAAGGATGAAGAGGGTAAAGGCAGAGCAGAGGACAAAATGGTGGAAGCTGAAAAAGGAGGAGTGTTGCGTGACATTTAGGAAGGAGTTGAAAAAGGCTATGGGTGGCCAGGAAGTCCTTCCAGATGACTGGACAACTACAGCTACTGTGATCAGGGAGACAGGTAGGAGAGTACTTGGTGTGTCATCTGGAAGGAAAGTAGATAAGGAGACTTGGTGGTGGAATGAGGAGGTGCAGGAGTGTATACAGAGTAAGAGGTTAGCTAAGAAGAAGTGGGACACTGAGAGGACTGAAGAGAGTAGACAGGAGTACAGAGAGATGCAGCGTAAGGTGAAAGTAAAGGTGGCAAAGGCCAAACAAGGGGCTTATGATGACTTGTATGCTAGGTTGGACAGCAAGGAGGGAGAGAAAGATCTATACAGGTTGGCAAGGCAGAGGGACAGAGATGGGAAGGACGTGCAGCAGGTTAGGGTGATGAAGGATAGGGATGGAAGGGTATTGACAGGTGCCAGTAGTGTCATGGGAAGATGGAAAGAGTACTTTGAAGAGTTGATGAATGAGGAAAATGAGAGAGAACAAAGAGTAGAAGAGGTGACTGTTGTGGACCAGGAAGTAGCAAAGATTAGTAAGGAAGAAGTGAGGAGGGCATTGAAGAGGATGAAGAATGGAAAGGCACTCGGTCCTGATGATATACCTGTGGAGGTATGGAAGTGTCTAGGAGAGGTGGCAATAGAGTTCCTGACCGGGTTGTTTAACAAGATCTTAGATAATGAGAAGATGCCTAAGGAATGGAGGAGAAGTGTGCTGGTGCCCATTTTTAAGAACAAGGGAGATGTGCAGAGTTGTGGCAACTACAGAGGAATAAAGCTGATGAGCCATACAATGAAGTTATGGGAAAGAGTAGTTGAAGCTAGACTAAGGGCAAACGTGAGCATTTGTGAGCAGCAGTACGGTTTTATGCCAAAAAAGAGTACAACAGATGCAGTATTTGCTTTGAGGATGTTGATTGAGAAGTACAGGGAAGGTCAGAGGGAGCTGCATTGTGTTTTTGTAGATCTGGAGAAAGCTTATGACAGGGTGCCCAGAGAGGAACTGTGGTATTGTATGAGGAAGTCTGGAGTGGCAGAGAAGTATGTTAGAGCGGTGCAGGACATGTACGAGGACTGTAAGACAGTAGTGAGGTGTGCTGCAGGTGTGACAGAGGAGTTCCGAGTGAAGGTGGGACTCCATCAGGGATCAGCTCTGAGCCCCTTCTTGTTTGCTATGGTGATGGACAGGCTGACGGACGAGGTTAGACAGGAATCTCCATGGACTATGATGTTTGCAGATGACATTGTGATATGTAGTGAGAGCAGGGAACAGGTGGAGGAGAAGCTTGAGGGGTGGAGGTTTGCCCTGGAAAGGAGAGGAATGAAGGTCAGCCGCAGCAAGACGGAGTACATGTGTGTAAATGAGAGGGACCCAAGTGGAAGAGTGAGGTTACAGGGAGAAGAGATAAAGAAGGTGGAGGATTTTAAGTACTTAGGGTCAACAGTCCAGAGCAATGGAGAGTGTGGAAAAGAGGTGAAGAAGCGTGTGCAGGCAGGCTGGAATGGGTGGAGAAAAGTGTCGGGTGTGATGTGTGATAGAAGAGTTTCAGCTAAAATGAAAGGAAAGGTGTACAAAACTGTGGTGAGACCAGCGATGTTGTTTGGTTTAGAGACAGTGCCGCTGAGGAAAAGACAGGAGGCAGAGCTGGAGGTAGCAGAGATGAAGATGCTGAGGTTCTCTTTGGGTGTGACCAGGATGGACAGGATCAGGAATGAGCACATCAGAGGGACAGCACATGTTAGAGGTTTTGGAGATAAAGTCAGAGAGGCCAGACTGAGATGGTTCGGACATGTCCAGAGGAGAGATAGTGAATATATTGGTAGAAGGATGCTGAGGCCTAGAGGAAGACCAAAGAGGAGGTTTATGGATGTAGTGAAAGAGGACATGAAGGTAGTTGGCGCAAGATGAGGAGGATACAGAAGACAGAGTTGGATAGAGGCACTTGATTCGCTGTGGCGACCCCTGAAGGGATAAGCCGAAAGGAAAAGAAGAAGAAGATGATTACAATCATTTTCATGACCCCATCACTCAATAAAAAGAAATATCTCAATAAAATGCAAACCTGCACAATCAAGTGACATCTGTATCCAAAAATTCAGCAGATAACAATACCCAGTAAATATAGGCATTAATTTGTCTATGTCTAATTATATTACAGGTGTTTGTCATCACTTGATCCAACCCCATTGAGACCCTGCAAATGAAGGTTGTAATCTTATCATGTTAGAAAACTGCCATGCGACCCAGTTTCCCCATCACAATGTCACAGTACATGTTGGAATTCATGTTTCCCCCAGACCATGCTAGAGAAGTGAACAAACTAGAGCTGTCGAAATGATGAATCAACAAATTTATTTAATGATGGGTTTTTTTAGCACGTGCATCCTGTCAAGCCACACCTCTGGTATAACGGCAAACTGAAGCACAATAGTGTCACGCTCTTTTATAACTTTATTCTGACCCGAACAGGTCAAAAGCAGTGCAATTCCAACACCATGTATGTATCTCCAACTCGCAGACACCCACGTCTCTAGTGGAAGTACAATTTGCTGCGTTTAAGTATGCTCGGAAATCCCAGAAACTACATCTACACTCAAAACATGTCAGTTTAACTTAAATTATGTTGTGTCTGTGAACGCAACCCATCATGGCTAATAAGATGCAGGTGAGAATCAATTGTTCTGCTACTATTAAAGAGACTAGTGCTGGGCAAACACGTTTTTAGATGTGTTTGGTATCTTTTACTTGGATTTTTTTTAGTTCATTTGGAGCTGTTAATACAGTAGATATGGACCTGTGATTTATCTTTCTGTTCATAAAATACCGTAAAAATGTGTACATTTAACACATAACTGCAAATGGTGTTTATTCGTGATTAATTCATTTGAAAACTTTGATTAACTTGGTTAACATTTGTAATTATTTGACAGCCCTTAAAATAACACAATCCAACACTGTCCTAACTATATGTCAATAAGAGAAAATGAAAATACATCATGTCGTTTTTACTAAAACATATTACGGGAAGAACACTGCAAAAAAAAAAAAAAAAGGAACAATACTGATTAAGTTATAGCAGATCATTTTCATGTAACACCTTTGTAATGCGTCAGTCATAAAGCCAGGAGTGAAATCTGCCTCGTGTCAGCGTTTACAATAAGAAGCACTTGCGTGATTAGATGTCTTTGCGATCAATGCCGCCTCTTCTGCCGATCATTAAGACTTGCTCTTAACAGATTACAGCCCCCCTTCCAAACAGATGGCCCATTCTCCACCTTCTTTTTCTTCTTGCCTATCCTTCCATCTCATACACACACGTGCGCTCTTCCAGACAGGGGAAGGAGCTCTTTCTTCATTTCAACGACATTCTCATCAACTTTCCTTGACTGTGACAGCGACATGAGCAACTAAAACTCCAGTAAAAGTCCCTCGGGCAGCCACTGACAGCGATGGACCGCCTTACCATCTTTTGTCAGCTCCTGTTTCTATGTTTTCATCCAACGGCAGCCACCAGCCTCATTACAGGTAAGCCTCATCATACACACATACAGAACGACTTCAACTTCTGCAAAAACTCCCTTGTGGATCTCTTTTTGGGGTTCTTTTCGACTGATCCCATGCTGGATGTTGGGTTCCTACACCTAAAGCGGATGTATTTGAAGCTAGAGGTAAGTGGGAATGTGTTTTATTAGACAGAGTTATGTTTATTATAAGATATTTCTTTATTTTTTATGATGCATAGTTTTGTTTGACACTGTTGGACAGTGTCAAACAAATCAAACGATAAAGAGATCCTCTGGACATTTTGACTGTTGAATGATATGTCACGTTTTTGTAATTTTTAAGAATTGTCAATTGTTCCTTAAATTATGGCAATACAAGAAAACAACAATGGCGAAGCTAAAGATAAAAACAGATAGAATCCACATTTATCCTGACATAAACAAATGTTATCATCCATCCCTTTTCTATGGCGCTTACCCTCACAGCTGGAGCCTATCCCAGCTGACTTTGAGCAAAAGTTGTCGCCAGCCAATTGCAGATGTAGTAATAATGTTAAGATTTTAATTTGGTCTGCGGGTTTTAAAGTTTTAATTTATGGTATATATTCTTCCACCAGAGGGTGCTACTTTTTCCCGTTCATAGCATGCAGAATTTTTTTTTTTACTGTTACCTGGAAAGCTGCCTTGATACTGCATGACATTATTTAATTGTATTTTTAACAGTTATGTAAACACACTGGCAATTAAAGGGCTCAAAAGTCCAAAAATATAGCTCTTATCCGAAGTCAGCCGGAGTAGGCTCCGGCATACACCCCTGACCTTAATGAGGATAAGTGGCATCAACCACCATGAACGAAAGCACTGCTATGTTGTAAAAGCATGTTTTGCCACAAATTGCGTACACAGAGAGGTGATTTGTGTACCTGTGTGTGTGCAGGTCAGCGTGTGTGCAGGGCGGGCAAAGGCAGACCGTGTTACAAGCTGGCCTATTTCTCTGAGCTGCGGCGGAGGTTGAACTTTGGGGAGGCCGAGCTGGCGTGCCGCCGGGACGGTGGGCAGCTGCTGAGCGTGGCGTCTGCGTCCGAGCAGAAAATCATCGAGCAGCTCATCGCGGAGCTGCGGCCAACCGACGGAGACTTCTGGATCGGGCTGAGGCGTAACCACGGAGACGAGGACAGCAGCAGCAGCAGTGACTGTTCGTCGCAGTACCGCTGGTTGGATGGCAGCAAGTCCACTTTTAGGTGAGTGGTTGTGGGATCACGTTAAGGATGATCACAAGCATTTAGACTGGGGGTGTGCAAAGTCTGGGCCAGGGGCCATTTGTGACCCAAATAGAATCATACAAGAAAAATATGAAACATTTATAGAACATAATGTTATAGACTGGGCCCTTTAAGCCAAAGCTGATGGAGGTGATCTTCAAAGTTCCTAAAATTAGAATCGTAACTCCTCTGTTGTTTGGTGTTTTTTTTTTTACTGTGTGACAGAAGAAAAGCTCTGAATTGCTTGGTGCCAGATTGTATGGCGCCACCTGTTGCTCTTTAAACCCTGACTATGGGACGACCCATTTCTGGGCACGCCCTTGATATGCAGTAGACAGTATTTCCTCATATAGCGGCCAGCTACAAAGTACAAGAGTCTGTTAGAGGAAAGCATTTATTAGGGGAGACCTTGTTTTGTAAAATGTCATTGTTACGATATATTTATTGGCGAGTTGGAGATCATAATATACTACGTACTAGGCATCCAGTCAAATTTCCCTGATGTCATCCCCTACGCTGCTTTTTAACTAGCACAGGTTGTGATGTATTAAATACCATTACAGTTCTCTATTAATTTCTTTTTCAGCATTCACATAGTGCTTCTGAACAGACTTCTCAATATAAGGGATTATGGTACCACACTGCTTGAAAGGGCAGCCTCCAAAATGCCTATTGAATAAGATCGATACCCCTCTCTTAAACAATTACAGTAAAAGTGAACATTATAATCCTCATGAGAGAAAGATTTATATCGGGGCTGCATCGTTTTTTATCCGAGTGAGCGCAATAAATGGGAGCGTATGTTTAGTGGAGGGAGCATTGAGATAAATGCCTGTGGCTTCTGTGTGCAGGAATTGGCACTGGGATGAGCCATCCTGCGGCTATGAGGTGTGCGTGGTGATGTATCACCAGCCGTCTGCACCGCCCGGGATGGGAGGCCTCTACATGTTCCAGTGGAATGACGACAACTGCGAAACGAAGCACAACTTTATCTGCAAATACACAGCCGGTACAGCCGCACCCATGCAAACATTTTGATCATTTAAATATGCTTCCACGTTTAATGTTTTCTTGTTGCCAGAGAAGTCAGCTGACCCTTCTCCACCCAACTCCACACATGCAGGTACAATGCAAATGCCGCTCTAATTATACCCCAGCCACTTATGTACTTCGTACACCAAAAAGAGGACTGTGTGTGCAGAGCATTATTTCCGAAACGTCATTATCATTGTCATTGCTCATCTATTACAACTTCTTCTTTAACGTTAATAATGATTTGGACTCCATGAGAAATTGCTCAGTTAGCATTATGGAGTTAATTGTAAACAACATTGAAGGCTAATAGCAGAGTAGTGCAACGCAATTTTATAGTGCATGCAGAATGTGATAAATTTGCCAGAGGCTGACCACTCATGATTAGTGGCGTCACAAAAGACTCAGTTCATGAGACGAGACAATACAGAAGTTGGCATAGAAAACCGGTTAATGACTTTCTACATACAGGTTTTAACCCTTTTAGAGCCCTGCAGACATGCAATAGCACCCCCGTAGTCATCTTTACACTCCTATTATTCTTTGTTTGCACCACATTGTGCACATGAGACCAATTAATCTCTCCAGTGTATTTATTTTAAATGTAAGATTTTCAAACAGTGTGGAGAATAACGACAAAGTAAGAAGCTAAAAATCCCACACGGAGTAGAAGGAGAACTTTTTTTCCTCATCTCTATCATGCCATGGCTGATATATGTTATAATGTCATGTCTAATGAATGTGACATTACATGACACCTACTGACCAGAACACTACAAATAACTTGTCTTTCAGTATTTTTGACCAATAATAGGCCACGGTGAACCACAAAACAGCAATTAATTGATTAATTATTTCAAAAATGAGTTAACTGCATTGGCAGTTAATTGAATCGAGTCAATAACTGGAGCATTCACAGTATGTTCTTTTTTAGGTGATTTTTGACAGACCATTTTACCATGACTGTCTTTCCTTACAGACACCTTCCCTTCATCCGTGCCGTGGAATCCAAGTGAACACAATGCCAAGAGGAGCGCCGGTTAACTGATTGATAAGTCTATATTCACAAGTCCACTAATTTAACATTTCCAGTCTAATCACGTCTCCCTCTCTTAGCCCTGAATGTGATTTACATCATCATTCCCACCATCCCGCTCATACTGTTGCTACTGACAGTGACGGGGGTCTGCTGCTTCAAAATGCTGGTCACGCGGTGAGCATCAGATAGCTTTGACCCCTCAAGTAATGACTGGAATCTTCTATAGTGGACTGCTTTCAGGCAGAGCACGCAAAGTCTTCTGCCTTAACTCAAATGTCAATACAGTACGAGCATCGATCACTGAGCAGATGATGCAAGGAAAAACAAGGCCGTGTGCTAAATTGATGTGTGTTAATATCCTGACTGGCATCATCACCATCATTGCGACCAATCAAAATCTGTATTGATTTCAGGAATTATACTTAAAGGTGGCTATTGTCAAAAGATCAAATTTTTTTTGTAGTTTACCAGTCACAGTTTCCAATGGATTCTAAATAAGCCACTTGCAACGTTTTACTTGCTTGTGTCAAATATGCAGCCCACGGTGGAAAAAGTTTGGACACCCCTGGGGCTAAACATTTGTTACTATTCATTCATTTTCTATGCCGCTTATCCTCATTAGGGTCACGGGGATGCTGGAGCCTATCCCAGCAGACTTCGGGCGAGAGGCGGGGTACACCCTGGACTGGTCGCCAGTCAATTGCAGGGCACATATAGACAAATCAACATTCACACTCACATTCATACCTATGGACAATTTAGAGTCACAAATTAACCTAACATGCATGATTTTGGAATGTGGGAGGAAACTGGAGTGCCCGGAAAAAGCCCACGCACGCACGGGGAGAACATGCAAACTCCACACAAAGATGCCCAACGGAGATTTGAACCCAGGTCTTCCAGATCTCCTGACTGTGTGGCCAATGTGCTAACCACTCAGCCACCGTGCGGCCCATTTGTTACTATTATTATTTGAATTTATTCAAGGCCCTGAATTTTTCAAGGAAACACAGATGTACAACACAACTGCAAACTGACTTAACTTTTTATTGACCAATTTTGCCTGAAGGGGAATGGGAAGAAGAAAACTGTTTCAATGGTGGCTAACGTCAGACATAAACTTTGTTAAATCGCTATCATTAGCTGACAACAGACATAACTAATGCGGGTATGTGTGTCACATGTGGTGATAACTGCACCCCCGAAATATGTTCCATTTCCAACAGACGAAGAAAAGAGCAGAAATCGGAGGTACCCCAGCCAGATCCGGGCCTCCGACCGAGCCCGACCCCAACTGACGTCTACAACGTGATCCGTTCCCAGAAGGATGATGACTTGGTGTCGGCACGCCCGCAAACCAAGAATACATCCTTTCTGTGCTCCTCTCCTGACACCCCCACGGGGGATTACGACAACCTGGGTGGTCGCGACACCGAGAGCGGCTTTGTGACTCTCGCCAGCACAGAGAGTGGCTTCCTCAATTTTGACATCAATGACCTCAGCTTGGGGCGCCGAAGTAGCCGCGACCTCTACAACAGCAGCTTGGGCCGGCCCGCAAAGAGGGACTTGACCGACGGGAGTCTCACTCGCCCCAACCAGTTTTACGATAGGAGTCTCGGCCGCCGAACAACTAAGAGCGAGCTTTTCGGCTGCGGCACGGCCTACGGGGACCACGACCTGTATGAAGACAGCGTGACGGCAAAGAGTGACCTCTACGACCTCACAGTGAAGCGTGGGGGTCACGCGGTGAAGGCGGACATGTATCAGACGTACACCACCTCTGGCAAGATGGATTCTTACCAAAGCATCCTGGGAACCTACGGAAGCCGAAAATCCTACCAGGCCACTCTAGATAGTTACAGAAGTGCTCTGAATTTTGATGGAGGAAGAAGATACTTCAATGAACAACACTGGATCGACACTGAAAAGTATTGATGTGTGTGTTTGTCAGGTCAGCGTGTGTCTGATTATAGGCAACAGTGTAAGGATGGTGAAGAAGTTGCATTCATGTGAATGTTTTTTTGATGCTGCAGAAACAGATCAAACCAGTCGGCCATCTTTTTGTTAGATGGGAGAAGTTGTTAGTTGAATAATGTGTGTAAGCCACATACACTTTCTGGGCAAAATAAATAGCAACACCTGCACAATCTAATCAAATCCAATGCAACAGCTGTAGCCAAAATTCTATCCTGGAAAGTTATTGGACTTTTATCAAATAAACTTTTGAAACTTTCCAACATTCAAATACTAATTCAAAAATAAAGAATGTGTTTAGTGAAATTCAATTCAAGAATAATAAAGAAAAGGAAGAACAATTATTAAGTAATGAGTAGTAACTATATCACATTATAAAAAAAACAGGTAAAAATGCATTATTATCAACATCACAAATGTTATCATCAAACTAAGTCATTGTCCTTTACAGTATTTATTATTACTGGTAATTTTGACTACAAACTAGCTATAAATCTAGAAATTTTTAAAAAAAGGACAAAACATGAGAAACAGCTCTCAGTGGGTAATATCAAATTCATTAAAGGAATACTCGCCTCTGAATGTCAGTAATAAGATATACAGCTATTATGTATTATGTACTGGATCTTATTAGTACTGACAATGTGTAATCACATTTTACTTTTGTCCCCCCAAAATACATTAGTGTAAATTCATATTCCATTTTACAATGCAATGCTTGAACTTCTGCTACGTGTCATCATCATTTATACTTATACATTTTGTTTAGATTTTTTTACTTCCCTGTCTTGCAGCAGCCTCCTGGACAAGCCAGTCATTGAATGGGTCTATTGCAATACATTGAACTCTGTGATGTTGTATGCTCTAAAGAACCTTCATTAAGACCTGAGGTTGATGTGAAATTACCTTTTTACATCAATAAATCACAGCAACATGTTAACTTATACACTTCAGAATAATGGACAGATACCTTCACATTATCACCTTGATGTTGCACACTTCGGACACTATTTGCATGGAGCATCTTGATCTCTGCTAATATACTAGTAATATGACTATAGTAAGTGTGCATGGCATTTGCATGGCCATTTAACTATTGATGTCTCACCGTTTGCTGTCTGAAAATGTTCATTTGGAGACACATTGGGTAAATACGGTTTATGTTTTAGAACTGGGCATTTACACAACAGCACAGGAATTCATGAATGGCTTTCTCTCTCCAGTTGAATCAATCTGTTATGATTCATGATCCTCACAAGTGTTGAGGTAGCACATGACAACACAGCATGTTATTGAAGAAATATTCAATTATATTGATATTTGTAACGATGTGTTATGTATTGATATGTCTTCTGTGGTTTGTATGTTTAAGTAAATAAACTAGAAGATTGTGGCACCGTTTTTTTATTGTACAGTTTAAAAAAAACAAAAAACAAACATTGCTTTCACAGTCACATTTTTTTCATTACCCATCCAAATTAAATTAATCATTTTCATTCATTCGCTTCACTCACACATTTTTCTGAGATGATTCGTTTCTTCCATTCAGCTGATGCCTAGTACAAAGTAAAACACTGATATGAACGGACATTCAAATAAGCACACCTGATGAGAGATGCACGCAAACACATGATTCGTGCCCCTTATTAGTGTTCAAATGCACATGCACACATTGACACAGTCCACGCAAAGTCCTTAAAGGGTCCGCATCTTCATTCATTAAGACGAACATTTCAAAACCCAACCACCAAACATATAAACTTCCCACTCCAGCTGTGTCAAAAGGGGAAGTCATTGATTTTTGTTGTATTCGCGGTTCAAAGATCAACCATGGCTGCGCATACGAGGCTGCTTTTGCCGGCGTGGTTTCAAGATGACGTAGTGCCGGTAGCTGGTGTGGCGCTCAGATAGGAAAGGGATGTAGAACGCCCTGAAGAATGGAGAGGACCTAAAATGGATAAAAGTGGGCATTTTTAGATTCCCTTTGAATTTGTTTATTTCTTCTGTGGATTTTGGAATGTACAAATAAATGTGTGTGTTGGAAACTTTCCACATTTTCTGTTGATTTATTGCCTCATTTTATTTAATTGATCATCTCAGTTGCCTTTTTTTGTGTTATTTATATTATAACATATATTATATATATTTTCACTGTTAATTATTCTGGAATACTTTTCTTGTACTTTATAGTATGTGGACTACCTGGTGGCTTGTAGGAAAGGCTTATAAGCAATGACGTTCCACTCCTCTTTGTTGGCTGCATAACGCGGCTCGTGGGGTGTTTCTTCTTCTGTGTCGAGATCTACGAGATAGTGACACTGCCGTACGTCTACCTGCATGGAGCAACACACTGGTCATGTAAATTTTTGCTGCAAATACAACAAAAACAAGTTTGGGTGTGTATCTTACATATCTGCTTGGCTCCTCCAGGTTCTGGTCATTCATATTAGCTGGGATGATCTGTGTCGCCAGAGGATCTAAGGCGTACGGCTGGGGAAGCTGACCTTTGAACTCGCTTTGTATGAAGTGTAGTTGCCAACTGGAGATCAAGAACATGAAACTATCAAGTTAACTGTATAACTATATCACTGAATGGGAAAATGCCCTCAATTATGAAAATAAACAATATTTGCTTTTGTATAGGTAAACATGTATACTGTATTCCAACATTATTCTTAGTAACAATGTAACAAGTAACAATGAACAAGAATCTGAATCTTGAGGAATATGTACATTACAGTAGCTGCTGCAGGTCATTCAAAAAGGGGAAGCTAATTTTTTCCCGGCCTATCCCTGAAAGGTGTTTTTCTATATGTAAATTCTACCCTTCCGTTCCTTTTCAATGATCTTCGACGCAGTCGTACCAATTATTTCTTTTCCGCTGCTCGTTGGAGAAATTAACCGCAGAGTGACAGATGAGAGTCGGCAAACACAGCGCTAGTCTTTTTAAACAAAGACAAAGTCGCTCTGGATCACTAAAGTCCCCGGATCAGTTGAGCACAACAGAATTGAAAACTTGAAAATGCTCAGTGTGGTGGTTTATACTTCAAGATTGCTGATTCGCTCATTTCACTGTTAATCAAAAGGGGATTCTGCCTCAGACAGATCATCCAATCATCATGCAGAAGACTAGCATCCGGGCCAACCCACTGCCTCATAGAACCCCAGAGACCCCAGCATCCAATAAGCGGGACAAAGCCCAGCCCAGCACAACAAATGCATTGATTGCCTACTAATTTTGTAGGCTGGGGAACATCACTCCACACCACTCGCATTCCTCCAGTTTGTGTTGTAGGTATTTACTGTATTGTTATTTTCTTTTGCTCAAAATGCAAAAGAAATGATCCCAAACCAGTATTTTCTCTAATCATTTATGTACAGTTTTTATTTTCAAGGCAACCTCTTAAAGTAGCAAAATAAGTTGTGTCTAAGTAAGCTGCATACTACCAAGTACTAAAATCCATTATGATTCCATTACTTCGAGATGTATCATCTAAAACATATCTTCAGTGATATGACGTTTGATCAGTCATATTACAAAAAAATGTAAAAATCAAAAATGCCTAATCATGGCTACTGACTTGTGTGGGAGAAGGAAGCTGCTCGGGAAGCGGTGCCACTCCTTGCCCACACACACACTGACTGGTCTGCCTTCAGGGACTGAGTGTAAAGTGGTATCCTTGGCGATACGGTGAAACTCTGGGTATAAGTCCAGAGGAGCGTGGTAGCCTGTACAGTGGAAGAAAATATTTCATGCCAGGGAACAGATGACTGTGTCATCACACACGTACCTCTAAAGAGGGCGACAGAGCGAGAGAGTGACATCACAGCGAAGACCCCAACTGCACTAAGTGCCAGCCAGTTGGAAGAGACTGTGTAGTGTTCCAGTTTGTAGCGGTGGAACAGGAAGTGGTAGCATTTCTGCAGGAAGGAAAATAAATGAGAAAATGCAGCTTTGATGGTCATCCAATGGTGAATGCAATGACAGAAGCACACCTGTAAAGACGAGAGGGCCACTGCACCACTGAGGCAAATGAGAGGGTAGATTGGAAAGAGAAAGCGTTCTTCTTTGTGAGGTTGGGTAAAGAAAATCAACATCCACAAATACATGGGGGAAAGAGTCAACCAGTACGGACGGCCCAGGTTCTGCACTGCAGGAAACACAGACGAGACAACAAGCATAACCTGCAATTAAATCCAAAAATATAATACGATTTATAAACAACTTGTTAAATGCGTAAAGTGCCCTTTGAATGACATGAGACTTGAAATTCATAACCACTGCTATATAATTTCCAGCAGGACAACATTTCCCACAGAATCTGCTGCATTGAACGCAACTATTGACATTCCATCAGGTTAAGGAAAACACAAAGGCTTATATTTTTGTGAACGCCAGACTGCTGGAGAGTGGTAGAAAGTTATTCATGTGCACACCCACCAGGTTAATTACCGCACTTTCCTGTGTGTAGGCTTCTACTTTTTTCTCATAGACATGGACACCTGCAGCTTATAGATAGGTGCGACCTATATATGTACAAATCTTTCTCTTTACATTTAGTGGGTGCGCCATATATACTGTTGTGTTCTATAGTTTGTAAATGATGGTAGGTAAAACTAATACATCTTCGTCTTCAGAAGTTCATTTGTTGTAACTTGTTTGTATTGACTAATTTCTTCTGTCAACTCTTTCTGTGTTTTCTTGTTTTAAAAAAATCAAACAATTCAAAATGCATACAGTACATCGTATTCGTCAAATGTAATAGATTGTGCATGTTGGACGGATAGATGGTAGCATGTTCGCCTCACAGTCAGGAGGGTTCAGGGTTCGAATCTCCATTGGACATCTCTGTGTGGAGTTTGCATGTTCTCCCCGTGCGTGCGTGGGTTTTCACTGGGTATTCCGGTTTCCTCCCACATTCCAAAACATGCACGTTAGGTTGCAATTGTCCATTAGAGTGTGAATGGTTGGTTGTCTGCCCTGTGATTGACTGGCGACCGGTCCAGGGTGTACCCCACCTCCCGCACAAAGTCAGCTGGGATAGGCTCCAGCATACCCGCGACCATAACGAGGATAGGCGGTATAGAAAATGGATGGATTGTTACATTGCTAAAATGGCATTATTTGGTAAGCACTACACAGTGCTGACTCAAAAATCCCAAGTATATGATTTGACCTGTCTTGTCTTGATTTGGACTTGCATGTTTTTACTTGAGACTTGACTCAAGATTTGTGATTAAAGACTTGAGACTTACTTCAGTGAATTTCTCCCACCTCAGATAAATAGTCATCAAAAAAGAGAAAAACATTTTCATACCCCTTTAACAACAGTAAAAGTCCTTGGACACAAACTAGAGCACTTCTCCTTTAAGAGCGTGAGGCATCTTGGTGTTAGCAGTCCAGTCAGTGCAGTGCAGCTGAAAGCACAGATCTAACTGCTGAGAGGAAAAGTGGAATGAAAAGTGATTAGGGATCCCGAAAATGCTACTTACTCGCTCGATTATCCACCAGGATCTCCTTTTTTTGAACAAGAATTGACTTTTGGCAAGATTTTGCTGAACAGGTCGGACTTGCAGTTGCTGTCAATCAGGAGAAAGTTGGTGAGAGTATCAAAATGAACTTTCTACTTATTTTGCTGTTAAGCATAATCTAGTTTGTAACTGGGTCAAGATGGAAGGGGACAGTGGTGGGAGTTCAGAGGATGAGATGGAAATGGGGTGGATGAGAATGGAAAGTGGAAGGAAGGGTGGAGGCGAGAGTAGGATAAATTTTAAAAGCACTTAAGGAAGACGTTGAAAGCTATTCTACGAAAAAGATTATGGTGGAGGAATACAAAGTTATTCTGAAGTTTAAAATGGAGAAGGACATTAATTCGATCAGCCTGTTAGCATTGGCTCAGGATTTGAAAATGGCAGTACGAGAGGTAGAAATGGCAAAAGTGCTAAGGGATGGAAGTCCATTCAGCCATCCATCCATTTTCCTCCGCCCATCCAAGTCGGGTCGCGGGGGCAGCAGCCTAAGCAGAGAAGCTCAGACTTCCCTCTCTCCGGTCACTTCGTCCAGCTTCTCCCGGTGGATCCCGAGGCATTCCCAGGCCAGTTGAAAGATACAGTCTCTCCAACGTGTCCTGGGTCTTTCCTAAGGTCTTCTACCAGTCGGACGTGCCCTGAACACCTCTTCAGGAAGGCATCTGGGGGACATCCTAATTAGATACCTGAGCCTCCTCATCTGGCTCCTCTCAATGCGGAGGAGCAACGGTTCTACTCCGAGTCTCTCCCGGATGACAGTGCTTCTCACCTTATCTCTAGGGGGGGGCCCAGCCACCCTGCGGTGAAAACTCGTTTCAGCCGCTTGTACCCGCCCGTGAACCCAGAGGTACCTAAACTCCTCCACTTGGGGCAGGATCTCATCCCCGATGGCCACCCTATTCCGGGGCAAGAACCATGGACTCTGACTTGGAGGTGTCCCAGCCGCTTCACACTCAACACAATCTGTGACAGAGTGCAGCCCTGACGGAGTCCAACACTCACTGGAAACTGGTTCGACTTATTCCCGGAAATGCGAACCAATAAAGGGATAGAAGTCTTGTGATAAAAATGCAAAAATGTTGAGCAAAGAAATAAGGCAATGAAAATAAATGTGTAAAAAAAATAGGGGAAAAACTGTGGGTGAAGTGAGAACGGGGAGGTACAGTCTTTAATATCAATAAAAGAGATTTTGATCAAGTTAAAGTGAAAGGTTAAAATGAAAAAGTGTTGCTAAGATAAAAAGACTGAAGGCATTTAGAAATAGGGAAGTGGTAGAAAGCCAGATGGTTTTACTGCAGTTCGCAGAAGAAATACAGCCACAACGGACATGGTAAATGTGATAGTTGTAATGTCACACATCGGCTTATGTGGGTTGTTTAGTGAAAAACCAGGCATCAGAAGTGCAGAAAATTAAAATGGAACAAAACATTTCCTATGCAGAAGCAGTCGAAATACAGCGACAAGAAAGAGAAATGCTGGACAGGAATGAAGACAAGAGCCATTGATACTGGCAATCTCATGGACAATGTTGTCATTTTCTTTGCATGTGTCATCAATTCCACTCAACAAGCAAAATAAGACCGAAAAAACTAAGATTGTTGTCAAAGCTGCAGAAAAAACTATCATTGAAAAACTACATGGTAATTTACAGCAGGTGGAGAAGACAGACTAGTGAATGTTAGTGTTATTTTTGTGAATATGTCATTTTCTTTGTATTCATTCATGGATGTGTTTGTTTCAACCATACATTTAGAAAGCACAGAAAAGAGTAAGACATGTGTGTTCATGTCTCAAAAAAGGCTGGGCAAAATTTCAAAAAAGTGCAGTTATACTTTAAGGCAGAATCCCAATTGAAAACCTTACCCCTTTACCTTTGCCGAATGCACCGTTTTGAGATCGGGCACCGCGCCCGGGGTGTGTGTGAGCCGTTGGCGTATTCCATTCTCACTGTTTACACGAGCTGGCGAGGCACTGTGATTTCAGGCAGCTGGAAGACAGTCTGATTATCAATCTTTGAAAAACTGTCCTTCAGCCATCTTAGAGACAGAGACTATTATTTTAACCAGATCGACGACCACTGAAGCTCTCAACACAGGAAAGTGGCTGGAGGCGGCACTAATGGAGCTGTGCAAAGCTGGGTGGTGCCAAAGCCTGTGACATCACTGCCATTGCTGCCGGTTTAGAACACCGCCCAAGATATCATGGAAACTTCCGGTGGGGTGAATGCAAGTTTGGACGTCTAGAGGGTAGACATGCGGGGAAGGAGGTCCATGTGCTCCACGACTTGTCTGGCTATGCCACGGGACATTGGATGTTCAGTTTTCAGAAAATAATGTCAACCTCACCCTGTGGTGAACTTCACAGAGTGCCTACACACACCTGGTTCTTGCTGGTTATGCACGACTTGCATTCCAAGTGACCGAAGGTGTGTGAACTAAACTCGCCCACCATTACAGCCCGACTGGATAGGCTGTTTGGTCACAGGGCTTGCCCAGGGCCATCACAACAGACGATGGCCCCCAATTCACCTTAGATGAGTTTGCGGAGTTCCTGGCAAAAAGGTCCATCAGGTATATTGCAACGGCTTTGTACCACCCTGAGAGCAGGGGAAGGGTGGGGAGGCTAAATAAAACACTTAAGAATGTAACAAAGGCCTGCCTAGAGAAGGGGCAGACATTCAGCAGAGTGCAAAACCAAAGTCTTTTGACCATCTAGGCATCGAAACACACCACTACAGGGGACTCTCGTGCATTGTTCATAATTGGCCAGGAACTGATGCAACCGCTTGTTTGAGGGCAGGGCCACATAATGAAATTGGCCAATGGGCACATAACACACTTTGAACCTTGTATGTGCATGGTTCTATTGCTCCAAAATGTCAAAAGACATGGAAAACAGAAAAATCAAAACCAGCAACTGTTGTGTGCAATAAAAATCTCCACCCAAGAAAGCAACAGCGTTAGTCAATGTCACTACTTTAAGAATCTTTCGAGGACTTTCACACAGTTGAGCAACACAAAACATTCTGATTATCACAGATGATTTTACAAGATATACTGTAGCCATCACAACACTGCACCAAAAGGCCCGACCTGTTGAAAAATGCCTTTGGATCACTTCCTTGTCTATTATGGTATCGCTGAAAAGCTTCACAGTGATCAACGTCCTGAATTCTGAGTACCAAAAAGTACCTGATTGGTACCCAAAGAACAAGAACCATCACATATCATCTGAGAAGCAACCCTCTTGGTTTCAAATGTCACTCATTTGATTTAGTCAAACTTTTAATACACGCCTACAACTGCACTAACATATTGACTTAGCTTTTGGTTTACCAATCCACCACCAACAGGAATCTCATTCTCAATATGTCAACAATCTGAAATTCCACCTAGGGACAAAATAAGCGTCTTTGTAGAAAAGTCAACAACAGCTGCTAATCACAACAAAGACAGATTATACTGCCAGACTTATTGAAATTGACAGATCCACTGTAAAACAGACTAGAAGACATATGTCAGCGATCCATATTTAGCTAGCTAGACATAAACACACACACAGAAGATGACATATTCATAGCAATAACATTCACTAGTGTTGTGTTGAGATGTGTATGATGTTTTACTGGCAGTGATAGCCATTGACAGCTTTACAAGTGACAATGATTGTCGTTTAGCTACCAATTTGGCACAAAAAAACACATTACTGTAAGATTCGTAGTGATGCTGCAATAAAAGACAACCTTTTGGATTCATTGCTGCACGCTACAACAGACAACACATTATTTGCTTAGCGGGTCATAAACATCTAAACAGTTTGGCAGGTACAAATCAACACTATTAGCCCTGCACCAGGCTGGCAACCATAGAGAATATTAGTATATAAAATGTGGATTGACCTACTGCCAACTTGGGACACTTTTCCATGATTGAACGTCTTTTGGGTTTTTTATGTAATTTGGCGACCAAAAACACAACAGCATCCAAAAAGTGACAGCACAGACAAAGCAAAGCCGATGAACCCCATTCGAATTTGTCAAGAGTGGAAATCTTAAAGTTCAACCATTACACTCAATTTGTGAAACATTCAGAAATGACTGACGCAGGACTCCAATCCAGCAAAACCTGTCAGAGCAAGATGAATCTTTTCCGAGAGATGTTCCAGTAGAAATGTGCAATTTACCTAATCCAAAGAGAGAAATTTACTTGTTCTTGGAAAGAGCAATGTACCAGACCCTGAAGAAAGCAGTTTACCTGCTCAGATACCTGTGACACTACCAGAAGAGGATTTGAATAATGTCCACTGTCCTGTTCAAACTACTCTGGAAAAAAAAATGACAATGAACTTCTTGTCAAACTGAACCCAGAGTTGAAGGAGAATCTTTCAGAAGATCCACCAGAGACAAGAGAGCCACTAGAATAACTTTTCCAATGTTAAGGAATTCATTTCTTTGAAATAGTCAAATCTTTACTGCATAGCCTAAATGAAGCAATCACAGATTTAACCGTACCAAATAGGCTTGACATTATGACAGTACAAACACATTATGTACAGGGTCGTGCATTAGGTAAAGTAGGGAGGCTGTAACCCACAATTATAACTAGAAAGTAAATCCATGAGATCGGTATTTACAAGTGATGAAGATTTATAATTAGGTTGCTAAAATGAGTAAAATGTCTTTTGAATTACATGTGAAATTGAGCCATTTTTATTTTTGTTATGTGTATGAGAGTGATTTTAACAGTTGAAAATGTCCATAGCCAACGCTATGGAAGCATTAGCCACCATATTACCCTCAACTGAATATCGTAGCTGTGCTGATATACCAAAATTTCCAGACTACTGAGCGCACCTGTATATTAAGATAACTACAAAAAAAAGTGTGTAAATACTTGTCTATAAGGGGCAGGTGTCCACATTATAACAGATTTACACATTACACATGTAAAACGCAACAATATTTGTTTTTTTCTGAGCTCTCTCGCGGGAACAAAGCAACTAGAAGTCTATCAGACTGTGAGATGGCATCGTACAATCACAATAAAAAGTGTCAGGGAAAAACAGAATATCAGGACAAGCAGTTGCACTGCACATTACATTAGATCTCAAATTTCCCCTTAAGTGCCAAATTGCAACCTGGTGAACTGGAAGCCAAACTTCAGCATCGACATACCAGTTTGTTAAAATAACTGTAAGTAATATTTGAAGGAGACAGAGCAATAGTCCCTCCTTTTGCTTATTACTTACCTCTTATTTTCTCTGGGGTGTTTTGGGGTGTTCATACTATTGTATGTTTTTTGTAATTATATCTGTTAATAACCAGCTGACTTAGACAACTTCAACCTCTGGTCCTTAATCTACAGTATTTGCACCTTTTCATTTGACTCCTTCTTAAAATGGATTCGGTCCAGTAACATTATTAGTATACCAGTGTATTCAAGCATTATACATGCATTGGCTGCTCACCATTAAACTTGTGTAGGAGCGCCTCCATGAGAGCAGTAAGCGGCAAGGAAAACAGTGCCAGAACAAACACCAGGTTGAAGTTCAAAGCCCCGTTCATAAAGTAGAAGTGCCAAGGCTCTGTCCCTGAAAATAAAACACACAGATTATCGGTGGTGGGAGGTGCATTTGGTACCTTGGCCTTCATTGGGGGGGCCATAATTTTTTCCATCCTGATACTGCTTCCTCTACAGACCGAAACATGTAATGCAGTGTCAAGATGAACAGCTTTCTCTCCCTTCAGTATTTTTAATTCATAGTATAAAATTTATTAAACAAAAAAATAGTCTTTAAGATCTAGTAAAGTGTTATGGATGTATAATTTGTTCTTTCAATGGGCACTATGCCACTTCTGACTCATATGTCTAATGCTTGTGTCAACACGACATAATATTTTACATTAGAGGTAAGTGTTAATTACCATAGAGATCGGGCCCATGTGGTGTGAACACATTATACAGTAGAATATTGAGAGGGGCAACCACCAGTTTGCCATAAAATAAAGAGTCCACTGCCACCAAGGGACCCTGAAAAAGACAGTGATTTTTTTTTAAATAGTTGCATTTGCATTCCTTCAAGTTGAACTTCACCAATAAAATGCATTCTCTTACCAGTAATACCAGCACAGCGATAGCTGACCAGGTGATAAAACTCTTCCATTGTTGCTTTAACACCAGCAGGTCAAGGGCAATCGGCACCCTGTAGAGCAAAAGTGGTTAAAGTATTTATTATTTATGTTAATATTATTTATTATTATATTAATTAACAGGATTCAGCTCTTAAACAGTCATTTTAATTAATGATGGCACCCTATCAGAGCAGAGAATGGCCAAGCAACAATGGCACCAGCAGCTACACCCGTTATGGCTAACGGTGTGGAGTCTTGGAACCATCCTGTCATAGCGACCAGCGTCGTGTACATGCAGAAAGATGACGGCAGGAATGCTGCAGAGACGAAGAATCATCACAAACAGAAAATATGGCATGTCCACTTTTTTGTCAAATAAAGTTGTGCTAAGTTAGAATAGAAAAGATATACTTTGCAGATTAATTTGACCAACCTGCAGATGAGCAGAACATTCCGGAGCTCAGGAAGAGAAAAGACAGCATAAGGCGGCCGACGTGCAACCCAAACTTCTTACAAACGGCCCTGTGTTACAAACAAATTTAATGATCATTGCTCAGACCATTCATGCTTGAATGAACGCCTCTATTCAACCGCCAAGTCTCCTACAGGCCGGGTGTGTAGTCTCAGCATTGACATTAACAGCTCTGGCTGTAGGCAACCCACTTAGTTTTTATTACCTGCACAAAGCACTGGATGCATTTGAAGTATAATAAGTGATATGGATCCAGAAGCTTTATCTATAGCTACACACACTTTAAAATGTTGGTTGCACTATTTAGCTGTTTGTCTAAAATCTCCTGTTGTGAAATTAATTATCTGTTGTGGAGCTAACAGATACAGCATTAGCAATTAGCTTCTCGGTGCAGCTGTAAACAACATTGTAAAACTTCTGTTCTATGGAAAGTATATACGCGCTGTGCCGTAAGTCAGAATCTTCATCATGCATTGCTTGTCCAATATGTCTGGAATAATGTTGCAATGTTATGTTCCGAGCCTGATATAACGTTGTCTGGTGCAGCTCTCCAAGTATTCTGTCCATTTATTGCAGTAATATACCCTATGTACTACAATTCTACTATATTATCAGTGTACATACATAATTGGTCCTTCAATTTTAGGTGATGTCTTATTTTCTCGTGTACTTAAAATTGCTCTTCAACCAAGCAAAAATGTTTTATCCGATTACTCAATTATCCTGCCATCCATTTTCTATGCCACTTATCCTCCTAAGTGCCGCGGGGGTATGCTGGATCCTATCCCAGTTGACTTACGGCGAAAGGCAGGGTCATGCTGGCCCTGCCTCTTTGCACTTAAATGCAAGTTAAATAAAATCCAGTTAAATGAAAGACTCTAGCTAAATATACATTATTTACGATATACATTTGTTTCAACACTCATTGGACTGTTCATCGGGTACACATTTACAGTCTCAGAACCAATACTAGAGATGTGTCAGAAATTCTGAATGTTCAAAAATAACGCTTAGCTTTTCATCATATGCAGAAGTGTTGCTAATACTCTTGTATGGCTAAAAACACTAACACTAGAAAACATCTCTCACTATGATGGTCAACTCACTTGTAAAAATAGAGCTCACAGACACAGCAGGAGAAAGCAAGGACACATCGCACAAGGTAGAACACCAAAACCTGGAACGCAATTGTAACAACACAATTGTAATGCCTGCAAGCGTTCTTTATTACTGAGTGATGTCTTAAGCTGTGGGTCTGTGTAGATGCATACCTTGTTTGTCTGTAGTACATGGACGGGCAAACAAGCCGGCAGGGTGTGCAGCCACAGGTAACCATAGGACCTGATGGCGTACAATGGAGAATATTCCCAGGTTTGCATCCCTGTGCCATAAAGCAGGTAGTGCATCTGTCAGAAAAAAAGTTAGCACATCTATTACAGACATTAAAAGCTCAATACCAAGTACCAGTATCAAGCACATTATATCAGCAATATTATAACAATATATTCACTTTAGTTGTTTGTTTTTTTTTCCACTCACCGGCTCCCAGTAGTTGAAGGTTTCATCACAGTCAGAAATGTTGCTTAGCAATGCTGCACAGAACCGTGCTAAGAGCAGACATTTAAAGGCAGTCGAGCCTTCCGGTGCCCATACCTGACCACCACGACTTATTGACCTGTGGAAGAAACATACAAATTCCTAAATAACTTTTGCCAGCCACAACATTTGCGACACTAGCAGAATCAACAGTTGTCTGAAGTCATCACGTCATAGTCCACCCATGCATTTCCCATGCCGCTTCTCCTCATTAGGCTTGTGGGGGTATGCTGGAGCCTATCCCAGCGGACTTCGGGTGAGAGCCGAGGTACACCCTGGACTGGTCGCCAGTCAATCACAGATCACAACATGGGGTCAGTCAAAAATGTAATCAGACCTGGCTGTGAGCTCAGTTCAAAACTTGTGTGATTTGTAAAAAGCACTGTAAACACTGTTTATTGGGGATTTCCAGCAAGGCAAAGCAATGCATGATGGGAAGCAGTTAAGATAGTTATTATTCTCTACCAGTATCTTGTCTTGTATGTTTGTTACCTTTCTGCCTCGTGTTAAGTTGAGCTGTGTGATCTTATCATTGTTCTGTCAGATCCTCATTGATCTGTTGTAGACGTTTGTTGCTTTCACCTTACTTCTCTGCCCCCGCAAAGCTACCTTCTTCCTGTTGCTGATGTTAATGATGAACGTTTATGTGAAATTTTGATTTCGGTTACAGTTGTACCTTCCGGAACAAATGAAATAACACTGACCAAGATACCTCTGTATAGCATTCATTTTTTTAAGTACTACTAGCATCATTCCCGAACGCTTAGCCCGACTGTAAGATTCCTCCAGTGTCACGTGACACGGCATGTCCACAAGGCAAATTGAACAGCAGAGGGCTTAACTCGGCACACAAACATGTCTCTGCGACAGCTAAACTATACACTCCATTAAACACAACCCAGTGCAGCGTTTGATAGTAAAGAAGCCAACTTGAAATAAATGAGGCGGCAAGGGAGAATGAATGACCGACTGAGCCAACAACGCAAACAGCAATGAAGCAGAAACAAGACAAGAGAGTAGGTTAAATGTTAAATACTCTTAACACACGGCACTGTTTTTCCGAGGTATTAAATGGCTGTTGTTGTGTAAATTGGAGCCAGCTCGATAGCTAGCTAGCTTCTCGAGCTGCCAGATAGCTGGGGATGGACATGACAGCACCGGCATGTCTACTGACGCTCCTCCCAGCTCGTACTCACTCTTGCCGAGTCTCTGCAGCTTTGCTCTCATCCGCCCCTTTATCCTCCTTTGTCGACCGAGCCTCAGTGGGCACACTGACGTTGTTTGCATCTTGTCTGCTACCTCGCCTGGCTCGCTGGCGGAGCGTCTTGGCCGCCATGTTTAAAGACGAAGCTCAGTCAACCCTCGTTCATTTCCGTCAGTGTTCGGCTCCTAACTGATGACATGTGATGACATTCAACTCGCGGGACAAGTTCGTACCCTCAGTTATTTAACTTTCTTATAGTGTGGGACCCAGAACAGTTTAAAGCCCCGCAATACAAGCTATAAAATATTAAACAGATATAAAATTGGTTAGTTGTAACAAGAATACATACCTGTTATAGTCTTGCACATATTTAACAGTATTACATACAGTTGCTATCTTAGTCATTTTGTCTGTACAGTGCAATATATCCTTTGTAAATTGCAATTACAGTACTTCTGAGATAAAATGATAATTCACTGGCCCTATCAACACTTCCATTTGAAATATTTAGCCTAAATTCAACATAAACAGAGTTTCACATCATTTGGCTAACCACCTCCACAAAGTGTCGTGTTTTTGCCAGCATTTGTGTTCAAAAATTTGATATGCTCTGAATGGATTAGGATTTTCAGGAATTGTCAAAAATGGTATACGGAAGAACTGATAAAATGATTTGATTTGATCTGATTTTTTAAAAATATTATTTAACGTTGCAAGATATGACCATTTTCGGCATTCATGAATTAAACTCCACAAAAATTGGTCGGAGCACTTGGAAAAAAACAGATTCTACAAAATATCACAGACAGATTTAAAAAAATGTAGGATTATTATTTTTGGTGTGAATCAAAACATGGGGGGGGCTATGGCGCTTTGTGGAGGTCTGCGCGGTGCGAATGCTTTTCTAATTTTAAAATGTACATGCAGTTCTAAAAATAAATATTTAGCTGCTACCTGATTGTGACTTCCAAGCGTGGGGACAGTACTGACTCCAATCGTTTGTGAAACTGGAGGGCTTGAGTGTGAGACAGTGCATGTGTGTGTGAGTGATAAATGAGTCTGTAGCAGTAGCTGGTCTGGCATAGGTCCGGATGTGAAAATCTGTCAATGAGCTTAATGTGCTCCACCGTCCCACAGGTGACCTCTCGGACCAGTGCATGGAACTTCTTCTCGTCCCACGTCGTCCCTGTCCAGAAGCTGATATCAAAACTGAAGAGCTCAGGGAAGAGGGAGAAAGGCGTGAAAGGTGTTCCAGGCGACGGGCGCAGTTCAAATTGTTTTGAGAAACGTGGGTCATGTGACCAAAGCAGCCGCCAATCTGGGAGTGTAAACATGAGCACAGCGAGGAGGTCCAAATTCAAAGACACAGTCAAACTAAGTTGGCTACTTGTGCCACTTGTGAGCACTTTACCAATCAACCCCATTGGCTGGGCCATCAAATGCACGCCTCCCTGCTCGGTAACCACGGAGACACCAAAGGGAGCTAGCAGATTGTCCAAAGTTTCCTCAAGAATTTTTGCTGGCTCGTATTTTTTAAGGAAAACACCACTGAGGAGGAGCTCGTGAAAAACAGGCTGAGCCCAGTGGTTGACAGGAACATTGTTGAACACCAAACCACTGATGCCAAACAGCAACCTCTTCACACCATTAAAGCTCTGTTCATCTTCCACTTCTATCTGTGCATGCGTCCACTCTTTTTTAGTTAGAAGCTCCTCCATATGGGGGCGCAGAGACGGACGTAGCGCATAATCAGCATTCTCCACCTCAGGGTCAGGAAAGCACAGTGACTTTCTCACATCTAATACCTTACTAGTCCTCAACTTGTCCATCTGTTCTGAACTAGCACAATCTTTCCAGATGTCAGAACCCTCCTTTCTCTCATCTTTATCTGTGGAACTACTAGTCTCACAGTCCAGCTCTTTCTGACAGGCATGAATCCAGTAGCAGAACGTGTTTTTAATATCCAGGCAGCAGGTATGCAGCTGCTTAACCGTGAGGAGGAAAGCAGGAGTCTGTGCCGCCATGGAGACCGCCCACTTTTCCTGTAGCCTTTCAAGGAGAAAGTCTTGTACCAGTTTGACAGGATGGGCCGAATTTGATGAAAGGAACTCCCTGAGGAAGGAGTAGAACAACACAGTAACCAATTGGAAGGTAGTCTGTAGTTAAAAACAATGGTTGAAAAACCCTAATTCGGATCAGCATCTACTTTACAACTTCAAGTTCCACCAATGTCCTCTCACACCAAAGACCCCCCCATTAATTAATTAATTAATTATGGTATTAGTAATTTCCCTTTTCTGGTTCCCCTGGCAGTCATGCGTAATGGAATTGTCCTGATCTTGAAGCATAATACAGCACCCCTGGCCAATAGCACTCATGTAGTTGCCATATTTTTACAGCCTATTTGTAAATATTGTGTACACAAAATATTGTTTGTCTGATATTCTCTTTTTTTCATTATTATTATTTGACTTTTACTTCTTTTATTTATTTAATATCATCTAATATATTGTATATTACTTTAGTCATATTGCATTGCATTTTTTTTATTTAAGAGTGTCTCTCTTTTTCTTTTACAATTTAGCAACTGTAACCAAGCAATTTCACTTATAGATCAATAAATAAGTCTAAAATATGTACAGTATTTATCTATAATAAGTAGGGACGGTAATATCTTTGTGGTAAACGATTTGATATGCAGCTACAATAACTACATCACATTTTATGCAAAGGTATAAAATAAAGGAAATATGGGCTATTATTTAATTCAAAAACAATATAGTTAGAAATCCCAAAGTTTTTTCGTGTTTCCATCCATCCATCAATCCATCCATCCATTTTCCTCCGCTTATCCGGGTCCGGGTCGCGGGGGCAGCAGCTTCAGTAGGGAAGTCCAGACTTCCCGGTCCGCAGGGACCTCTTCCAGCTCCACTGGGAGGACACCAAGGCGTTCCCAGACCAGCTGTGAGACATAGTCCCTCCAGCGTGTCCTAGGTCATCCCGGGGGCCTTCTCCAGACTGGGCATGCCCGAAACACCTCACCAGGGAGGCGCCCGGGAGGCATCCGGACTAGATGCCCGAGCCACCTCAACTGGCTCCTCTCGATGTGAAGGAGCAGCGGCTCTACTCTGAGCTCCTCCCGGATGGCCGAGCTCTTCACCCTATCTCTTAGGGTGAGTCCCGCCACCCTACGGAGGAAACTCATTTCCGCCGCTTGTATCCGCGATCTCGTTCTATCGGTCATGACCCATAACTCATGACCATAGGTGAGGGTGGGAACGTAGATCGATCGATAAACAGAGAGCTTTGCCTTCCGGCTCAGCTCTCTCTTCACCCTGACGGTCCGGTACAGCGACCGCATTACTGCAGATGCTGCACCGATCCGTCTGTCGATCTCACGCTCCAACCTTCCGTCACTCGTGAACAAGAACCCGAGATACTTGAACTCCTCCACCTGAGAAAAGACCTCACTCCCAACCCGGAGGGTACAGTCCACCCGTTTCCGACTGAGAACCATGGCCTCGGATTTGGAGGGGCTGAGTCTCATCCCAGACTCTTCACACTCAGCTGCAAACCGCTCCAGTAAACACTGAAGGTCACAGCCTGATGAGGCCATAAGGACCACATTGTCTGCAAATAGCAGAGACGAGTTCCTAAGGTCATCAAGCTGGACTCCCTCAACACCTTGACTGCGCCTAGAAATTCTGTCCATGAAGATTATGAACAGAATCGGTGACAAACGGCAGCCTTGGCGAAGGCCAACGTTCACCGGAAACAAGCTCGACTTACTGCTGGCAATGCGAACCAGGCTCCTGCTACGATTGTACAAGGACCGAATGGCACGTAGTAGCGCGCCACCAATCCCGTACTCCCGAAACACCCCCCACAGGACACCACGAGGGACACGGTCGAATGCCTTTTCCAGGTCTACAAAGCACATGTAGACCGGTTGGGCAAACTCCCACTTACCCTCCAGTACCCTTGCAAGGGTGTAGAGCTGGTCCAGTGTTTCGCGACCGGGACGAAAACCACATTGCAGCTCCTGTAACCGAGGTTTGACTAACGGTCGTGCCCTTCTCTCCAGCACCCTGGAGTAGACTTTCCCAGGGAGGCTGAGGAGTGTGATCCCCTATAGTTGGAACACACCCTCCGGTCAGCCTTTTTTAAAATGGGCACCACCACCCCGGTCTGCCAGTCCAGTGGTACTGTTCCTGACTTCCATGCAATGTTGTAGAGGCGTGTCAACCAACACAGTCCCCCAACATCCAGAGCCTTGAGGAATTCCGAGCGGAACTCGTCTACCCCCGGAGCCTTGCCACTGGGGAGTGAACTGGGAGTGAACTCAGCCACGGTGATAGAACTGTCCACGTACGTATCCTCAGATTCTGCTTCCTCTACGGAAGGCATGTCAGTGGGATTAAGAAAAGCCTCACATATTTCTTTCCACCGACCAATTATCTCCACAGTCGAGGTCAGCCAGCAACTGGGGGCTGCTTCCCCTTTCTGAGGTGTCGGTTGGTTTGCCAGAACCTCTTCGAGGCCGACCGAAAGTCGTGCTCCATAGCCTCACCGAACTCCACCCACACCCGAGTTTTTGCCTCGACCACCGGTGAAGCCGCGTGCTGCTTGGCCTCCCGGTACCTGTCAGCTGCTTCGGGAGTCCCGCAAGCCATCCATGCTTGATAGGACTTTTTCTTCAGCTTGACAGCAGCCCTAACCCCCGGTGTCCACCATCGGGTTCAGGGCTTGCCACCATGACTGGCACCGACCACCTTGCGGCCACAACTACAACTGGCTGCCTCAACAATAGAGGCACGGAATACGGCCCATTCGGACTCAATATCCCGGTCCTCCCTCGAGATGCAGGCGAAGCTCTGCCGGATATGAGAGTTGAGGACTCGACGAACGGGGGACTCTGCCAGACGTTCCCAGCACACCCTCACTACGTGTTTGGGTCTGCCAGGTCTCTCCGGCATCTTTCCCCGCCATCTAATCCAACTTATCACCAAGTGGTGGTCAGTTGACAGCTCACCCCCTCTCTTCACCCGCGTGTCTAGAACATGCGGACGCAGGTCTGATGTTATGACCACAAAGTCGATCATAGACCTGCGACCTAGGGTGTCCTGGTGCCAAATGCATTTGTGGACATCCTTATGTTCGAACATGGTGTTTGTTATGGACAAACTGTAATTCTGTAAGTCCAGCAAAAACACACCACATGGGTTCAGGTCAGGGAGGCCGTTCCTCCTAACCACGCCCCTCCAAGTCACACTGTCATTGCCCACATGGGCATTGAAGTCTCCCAGCAGAACTATGGAGTCACCAGCTGGGGTGCTCTCCAGAACCCCCCTGATAGATTCCAAGAAGGCTGGGTACTCTGAACTGCCGTTCGGCGCGTACGCACAAATCACAGTCAGGACTCTTTCCCCAGCCCTAAGGCGTAGGGAAATAACCCTCTCGTTTACTGGGGATGACTCCAGTACAGAGGCACCAAGCCGGGGGACTAACAATAAGCCCACACCAGCTCACTGTCTCTCTCCTGCGGGAACTCCAGAGAAGACCAAGGTCCAGCCCCTCTCAAGGAATTTGGTTCCAGAGCCCATACTGTGGGTTGAGGTGAGTCCGACTATATCTAGTCGTAATCTCTCTAACTCTTCCACAAGCTCGGGCTCCTTCCCCACCAGAGAAGTGACATTCCATGTCCCAAGAACCAGATTTGGCCGCCGAAGACCAGGTCGCCCAGACACCCGCCCTCGACCACTGCCCAAATCACAAAGCACCGGACCCTTATGCTTGCCCCTGCAGGTGGTGGTTCTGCGGGGGGGAGTTCCCGTGTGGCTTCTTCAGGCTAGGCCCGACCAGGCCCCAAGGGTGAAGACCTGGCCACCAGGCGCTCGCCTGCGAGCCCCTCCCCCAGGCCTGGCTCCAGGGTGAGGCCCTGGTATCCCACATCCGGGCGAGGTGCGGTCACTCCTCACGTTATTCGTCATAGGGGTTTTCTGAATCACTCTTAGTCTGGCCCGTCACCTAGAACCTGTTTGCCTTGGGAGACCCTACCAGGGGCATAAAGCCCCCGACAACATAGCTCCTAGGATCACTCGGGCACTCAAACCCCTCCACCACGATAAGGTGGTGATTCACGGAGGGGTTTTTCGTGTTTTTAATGTTTAATGTGAGCAGGGATTTGTCCCACTGTTTGACGGTCTATGAATGCACTTTTTTCTTTCTCACACACTGCGCAGACTACTACTGGGTGTTTTTACCTTTTTTCTATCACCTCATGTTTGGTCTCAATAGCTGATACTATGTGGGAATGCATAAAGCTAAGAGCTGATGACCTTATTGAGTGCTAATGTGCATATTTGTGGTACACAAACGCTCTGAAAAACAAACTCCAGGTGTATGGTGGTTCTGTATTCATTTAATGCTTTAAATTTGATGTTCCTGTCATAGTTTTGCACAATTCATACTAAATAAGATACATTTGATGGCTATAATGTAGTTACAATAGCTATGTGGACAAACCTGCCTGTCAAAGCCTGATCCCGTCAGATCTCAGAAGGGCCTGGGTAGGGTAGGGTCTGGTCAGTATTTGGACGGCAGACCTCAGAGGAACACAAGGTGCTACAGTGGGAGGAAATAAACTTTTCTTGTGCCCTTAGGCAAGGCACTTCACCCACATTGCCTAGTATGAAAGTGGTGTGAGTGGTGGTCAGAGGGTTTGATGGCGCACACTGGCAGCCTTACCTTCCGTCAGTCTGCCCCAGGGCAGCTGTGGCTACATAATGGCTTACCATCATCAAGTGTGGTGTGAATGAGTAATGATGACCTCAGTGTAAGTGCTTTGATAGGCTTTGATAAAGCGCATAACTAGTGTAATTCATTGTTAATATTATAATGCTAGTGTCAATGGCATAGCATTAGATATCACCCCAAATAGCACTCATTGGCGCCGCCTGTAACAAGGAGCTCCTTGCCTAAATTGCAGCTAGCAGTTCAAAGCAAAATGAGAGACGGCTCGCATCTAAAAACACTCATTAGTTGGGACACTTTATGCCAAAGTATCACTGTGTCATAGCAACACAAATAACTTTTTTTATATTATTGTCCTTATAAAGGACACTTCCTTTAATGAGTCATTAACACATTAACCGTCATGGCCCTAATTTTAAAATAGTAGGAAAACGTATTTTAACCATATCATTTAAAAAAATCTCAAATGGTGCGGTGCCTCACCAGCCATGACCGCATGTCAGCGATTCCTACATAATCCTGCTAACAGGAAGTTACAATACCTGGACATGAAATCACTGAGCTCTGCTGGTATGTTGTACTGGACCCTCTGTCCTTCAACAACTTCCTCCACTTTACACACTTGAGGGCAGCTGAAGGGGATGCTGCGAGTGAACACATGGAGCAACGCATTCCCCAAATGAAAGCCTTTATCCTGGCTCCTGTAGAAAATGGAATTTAATATTAACTACAAAACAAAACCCTCCAACCACATGTTTAATAAACTGTGTCATCTTGTCTGTTTTAACACTCACCTTGACATCTTACCTGTATCCGGTGCACTTGTAACTCTGGTAATTCTCACTCGGGAAAGGTCGGACGTCAGTGAGAATGAGGTGCGCCTCTGCTGCCATGGCGACCACCTGCCAGCTGTTGTGCCACTCTCGCTTCGGCTGGTCGGCCAGCGTGCCGCCTTGTCCGTTACACAGGGAAACGTGGACCTCTCCGTCTTCAGTCAGCACTTGAATGCAGCTGGAGAGACAGTGACACAAAAAATTAAGGTAAATGCAACAAGCTGGGGCCGCATGGTGCGTAGTAACGTGTATGTTACCGACATACAATCGAAACATTCATTCATTCATTTTCTATACCGCTTATCCTCATTAGGGTCGCGGGGATGCTGGAGCCTATCCCAGCAGACTTTGGGAGAGAGGCGGGGTACACCCTGGACTGGTCGCAGGGCACATATAGACAAACAAACATTCACATTCATACCTATGGACAATTTTAGAGTCGCCAATTAACCTAACATGCATGTTTTTGGAATGTGGGAGGAAACCGGAGTACCCGGAGAAAACCCAAGCACGGGGAGAACATGCAAACTCCACACAGAGATGCCCAACGGAGATTTGAACCCAGGTCTTCCAGAACTCCTGACTGTGTGGCCAATGTGCTAACCACTCATCCACCGTGCGGCCCCAATCCAAACATGTGCATGGTAATTGGAGAATCTACATTGTCCAAAGGTGTGAATGTGAATGCATGTCTGTATGTGTTCTGTGACTGACTGGTGATTAGTCCAAGGTGTACACCCCCTCAGGCTCTAGCTCACTTGTGACTGGACAAAACATTAGGTACTCTTTCACAATCTAGTGCTTTCCAGTTCAAGAGCTGCCTTTAAAGGCATTACTTTATTTAAAATGTGCATCAAATAACATTACATGTCTGCACTTGCACAAGTCCATCCATCCATTTTCTGCCATCACGTCCAAAATATATTGCAAAATATTAGAATTATCACAAGACTGATTCGATAATAAACACATTGTTAAAGTGATACCTTTTGATACAACTCTTATCAGATTTTGAAGGTGTACCTGATACTGTGTCTTTTGATTGTACTGTTTACTTTGGAAAAACATAACTATTATAACAATACTGGACTTGCTACAGCAGAAAAACAACATTTCAAAAACATAAACAGGTATCGACTATCATTAGAACTTAAAACCTCCCTGAGGCAATCTGATAATGGACTTTGCAGAGAAGAGCACCACCTAAATCCCGGTTAATTATACCTGAGGAAGAAGTCTTTAAGAAGTTGACGGTTCTTTTTAACACCACTCTTCCTTCCGCAGTGTGGGAAGTTAAATACCACGCGGTCAAAGACATGACCCTGCAAGGACACACTTTCCTCGAGCTTTGTGCAGTCCACCTCGAACACCACCCTTCCACCTGCACGACACATTCACAAGTGCAGAATGTGCAGGGAAAAACACAGTACATCGAAAAGCTCATTGATCGCAACCCTCACCGGAGTCCTTTATGGTCTGAATGTTGTTGGATGCACCCTCCTGCCGCAGTGCCTCCTCCTGCGGCTGCAGACAAGTGGCAGTGACGCTCATCTGCGATGGATCTTGCAAGCTACACAAAGCAGCGGAAAAGGAGAAATTCCCCTCTCCCACCAGCAATACTGACATTGAACGAGACATCAGCAGGTTGTTTTGAAGTATTCTCCCCCTCGTCCTTAAAAGAAGCAAGGCATGTATTAGTTAATATGACAACAGAATCAATTCACAAATATGTTCCGTTGCCGTATGATAAATTCGTTTTTGTCAGTCTTGTGGGATTACAACCCATCTGACCTTTTGATGATTACCGGGAATAATCTCACCCACCGCGCTTGTGTTGGTATGTCGTGTTTCAACTATAACTCTCCGGGCAGGAATCAAAACCGTAAACGTTAAAATCCCTAGTTCAAAAAATAAAATACATTAATGTATACATATATAGATATAGTCAATCAAAACCTAATTTGATACATATAAATATATTCAATAACATTACTATAATTTTAATTTACCAGTCAAAATGTAAGAAACAAATTTTCAAGTGCCTATGTTTCTAACAGGACACATTATACAGTGACACACAACAGCTGGAGGAACAGCCCCCTTTTTTATTTTAGCGGCTCGTGATTTTAATTCGCCTGACAGTCTTCCCAATGTATGGCTACCAGATTTTCCCAGGACTATAAGGTATTTCATTTTGCAAGTTGAAGGTAGGACAGTAGAACAAAAATAACACTTTTTCACCTCATTTTTGATGATGCTAAGGTCATGCAAGCTAACGTTACTGATGGTACATTATCCCTGTAATTGCTGCAAATGTATGTACTGTATTCTTAACTCTGAATGCTTAAATTGTTTCTGGACATTTTGTTGTCATGTTATTCGTCCTATACATTCAGCAGACACATGAAATATACTATATACAATTAATTCAGGACCTTAATCCAAAATTCTTCCTATAAAATCTAATCCATTATTTACACCTCGTTAAGAGGATCATTATATTGTACAGCTGTGTTTTAATTATGGGGGGGGTTGTGTTTGGAAAATAAATGTGATATAATTAAATGCATTCTTTTTTTTCCATAGGGAGTTTTTCAGCCCCATGGGCAGTGTTCTGGCTTTGTCTTCCGGTCCGGGCCACCAAAACTGGCCATTTTCCACGGACCACCCTCCTTCCCGCTGGGATGCACATCCTGCTCATTGGTACAGCCCACCACGCTGGGAAAGGAGAGATGGACGACTACCTAACCCAGGGAGCTTTCACTCCCTACACAGGAGTTGTAAAGGTATGCCTAGCTGGTACTCATACTTTTTTCATTATTTCATGAGAAATCACATGAGTAATGTGTAGTAAGTAAGTAGTAAGTAGTGGATGAGTGGGTAGCATGTTGGCCTCACTGGCAGGAGATCAGGATTCAAATCTCCATTGGGCATCCCTGTCTGGAGTTTGTATGTTCTTCCCGTGCATGCGTGGGTTTTCTTTGGGTACTCTGATTTCCTCCCACATTCCAAAAACATGCATGTTAGGTTAACTGGCGACTCTAAATTGTCCATTAGAGTGTGAATGTAAGTGTGAATGTTTGTATGTCTGCCCTGCCATTGACTGCCGACCAGTCCAGGGTGTACAGCGCCTTCCGCCCAAAGTCAGCCGGGATAGGCTCCAGCATCCCTGCGACCCTAATGAGCATAAACGGTATAGAAAATGGATGGATGGAAGTTGCATCACAAACACATGCAGCCATTTTACTCTTGAACTCATACTGCATTGACAACGACATGGCTTTCAACACTTCCTTTTCACGTTCACAGTCAACCAGTGAGCCAGCCAGGGTGAGTTGGCTCCACTGTCCACACTGGCGAGACACAATAGCTATCATTTATTAGCTTGTTGACAAAGCATTAATCAATTTACTTTCCTTTGACTTGTCTTTATGACATACATGAATGTACTGCGCAGTGAGTGCATGTGTGTTTTTTGACTTGATAGATTATTTCAGTCTTTCTATTCATTTCTATATATGAAAAAACAAACCTGTATCCTCCTATGAAGGACAACAGAAACACGATGTGAAATTTCTTTAAAGCCGAACAAGACAATTCAGGTTTGAATAATAATTATTATATATTTTTTGAAACAATGGCCACCTTCACTCAGGTGCAAGACCACTGTGATTTTGCCGAACATTCCGTGAATTAGAAAGCATATAAATACATTGATTAGGTCTTCTTTGGCCGCACGGTGGATGAGTGGGTAGCACGTTGGCCTCACAGTCAGGAAGTTCAGGGTTCAAATCTCCGTTGGACATCTCTGTGTGGAGTTTGCATGTTCTCCCCGTGCGTGTGTGGGTTTTCTCCGGGTACTCCGGTTTCCTCCCACGTTCCAAAAACATGCATGTTAGGTCTTAGACTCTAAATTGGCCATAGGTATGAATGTGAGTGTGAATGGTTGTATGTTCTCCCTGCGATTGACTGGCAACCAGTCCAGGGTGTACCCCGCTTCTCGCCCAAAGTCAGCTGGGATAGGCTCCAGCATACCCACAACCCTAATGAGGATAAGCGGTATAAAAAATGGATGGATGGGTCCTCTTTGACCAGTTTTTCTTTCTACGCCTCCAGATGTGTTTCCTCAACAGATTGAGGGTGTCAAGATGATTGTCAACAAAACTCTGAGCAGCTTCTTCAAGGTGATGCTTGCCATTCATATTTATCGGTGATGCAGCCACAACATTAGGTACACCTGCCGTGATAAATGTAAATTGTCATCAGATGTAAAGGCAACATTTTTTGCATGGATAGCTTTTATAATAGGTTGAATTACTGTAATGACCTGAATATGTAACACTACTGTGACTTATATTGAGTGTGGAAAACTCAAAGCCTGATACCTAATTTTTAGACATAAAAATCCAATCTAATCCAATAATATATAGCCTAGTCTTGATTGTCATTCATGCTTATGTTTTTAGGTCAGTCATACTCTCCACCTCAGTGCCATCAGTCCTTCGTACTATCGATTCCATGTGGAACACCTGCAATCTGATGATTACAGCAAGGACAAGGTCTGGCATAAATCACGATTGTGGGGTTGTTTTTGTGCTTTGCTTTGTTAAACATGGTTTGTGTTCTTCCTCTACATGTAGGATGCACCTGCATTAATCAGTGAGATGGATTCCTCAGGCAGTCTGAATGCTCACGCTCTGCTGCATCTCACTGAACGTGTGCGAGCCAGATCCGTGTTCCAGGTATTAAAAAAAAATCGGTGATTTGATACAAGCAACTATATGATAAAATTTACTTTAGACTCAGCAGTCCCAGTTTGTAACGTGGCAGTTTGAAACCGAGTACCGAGGGAGTGACTTCACTGCCGCTGTCACCGTGGCTAACCCAGATGTTCTTCGAGAATCAGGTGAAAAAAGTGACTATGCCACTCACCAGACACATTATTGCAGTGGTCAACAACCTTTTTGAACCCGAGATCCCCGTTCTCAGCCGTGAACCCACATCCCTGGGAGGGCACTGATGTAATAATTAGGGCTGTCAAATGTTAAAAATTATGATCACATTGATCACAGTGTTCAAATTAATCAATCATGATTAATCACCGTTTGCAACTAAGTCTAAAAAATGCCCATTTTTACTAAGAGGAAGATAAAAGACAGGATGGGTTTGTATATGTATATTTGTATGCAGTAACAGGTCCAAATGAAAAGAAAATTTGAATCAAGCTAAAAGATAACACACATATTCGGTAACACTAGTTTCTTTAATAGTAGCAGAACATTGGAATCACACTTTAGCCGTGTTATTATGGGCAATGAGAGGTTATGATCAAAGACAACACATTACTGCGGTTGAACTCGCATGTTTTGAGTTTATTTTCTGAGATTTCCAAGCATAATTAACTGCTACAAAGTGTATTTCCACTGTAAGAGTTACTAAGTGAGTGATAAGAGCATCCACTTATTGTCTCTGTTTATTTAGACCACACATAATAAAGACGTCGTTGTAATGTTTGGAGTGTCCCTGAATGCATCTTGCAGTGACAGTGAGGAAGTGTCGTTCCCAGGATGAACGGACTAGAGACGTGTTTGAGTTGAAGATACATAAGTGGTGTTTGAATTGCCTTGCTGTTGATGTGTTTCGGTCAGAATAAAGCTATAAAAGAGCGACAGATTCAGCGTGACTGTGTGGGGACACTACACCGTGCTGCAGGTCTGTCATCATAGCAGAGAGTTGTGGCTTGCCATGATGAATAGCATTAATTGCACTTAAACATTTAACATAATTATGAAATGAATTAGTCACCACTGTTTACGCTCTAATTTTGACAGCCCTAGTAATTATTAGTAAGTAATAGTAATCATTTTTTTATAATATTCTTGAGATAGACCGACAAACTCCCATAGATTGACTGCTGGCCCGTGATTGACAGGTTGGTGACCCCTGCTTTATTTATACACTTGCACATTTGAGAACTCAGTACTTTTGCGTAGGTGTACATCATTTTTGTCTCGCGATAACAATAAGTTACTGAGTGAGGCTCATCATGACATTAAATGTATTTTGTTTGTCTATGTGTTTTTGGGACAGTCATCCTTGTGGCTCACTTCCTCCAGAGTGTGTCATCTAGTCTGGTCTTAGGAGGGGAGCTTGTCTACCACAGAGGGAGAGCAGAGGAGGGTGGAATCCTGACACTGGCAGGACAATATTCAAGTAGGGATTTTTTCATTTAATCTTATACATTTTTTCCAGGCCGAACGGTGGGTGAATGGGTAGCATGTTGGCCTCACAGTCAGGAGGTTCAGGGTTCAAATCTCCATTGAGCATCTCTGTGTGGAGTTTGCTGGTTATAGGATCCAGGATACCCGCGACCCAAATGAGGATAAGCGGGTTTGGGAAAATGTATGGATTTTCTCATCCTGTTTTGTTTTTAGGACCAAACTGGGTGGCAACACTGAACGCTGGGAAAGGAGGAGCTCATGCTAGCTATTATCACAGAGCCAACAAACAGGTACTTATACCTAATAGCTGACCATAATACAGGGTGGGCCAAAAGTATGGTTACAGTTAACATAGCGTTTTAGACATTTCTTTACATACATTATATTTACATATTAGACATTTTACATTGAATATTTAATCTCTCAAGTGCTCAAATACACTAAATGTCTAATAAAGGTATATTGTCTAAGTGTTAACTGTAAGCCTACTTTTGGCTTTCAATTAATTTCAATATTTAATGAATGAATGAAGGATTGTGGTTCTGTGTCCATAGTTAACTCACCATGTATCACAATTAGGCATGGGCCTTTTGCTTCCTCCTGCTCCTTTTCAGACACATTACTTTCACATCACTTTTTCTTTGTGTGTGTGACACTTTTGTTTTAAGCGCTGAAAATTTTGATACCAATGGAGTCGTTTATTTGATTTTATTATCGTTGTGTCTGGAAGAAAACATAAATATTAGGACAAAATGATTCTTTTTTTAAATGTCATATTTCATTCATCACATTTTACTAAACTTATTTTTTAGCTGCTCGACAGTTGTTTAATGAGCACCATGATCATAAGATTCATCACATTTCTTTTTCTGTTGTATGCCAACTTATCCAAACTTGGAGACATTTTTTCTCCCTTTGGTTTGTATGTAAGTGACAAGAAGACTGTGATTTCCTTGGCGAGAAATTGTTTAGCACCACCAGTTGTTTGCATATACTTACTCTACCTTGCTAGCCATTAAATATAAGATGACGATGACCGTTTTCTAGGAAAAATACTACTGTATTATATTCAGGTCTATATGTAAGGTCAGGTTTAATTAATAAAGTGTTTTTGCCTACATGTTATGAACAGATCCAAGTAGGCGTAGAGTTTGAAGCTAGTACCAGGACTCAGGAGACTACAACCTCATTTGGGTATCAAATGGAGCTCGCAGAGGCCAACATGGTTTTTCGAGGTATGCTATTTTTTTTAGTGTATTCTATCCTATTTTTTCGTTCTCACAAATATAACTCAAGATGCCTTTGTGTTATGCGCCTACAGGTATGATCAACAGTCGGTGCATCATAGGAGGCGTACTGGAGAAGCGCCTGAGCCCGCTCCCAGCCACCCTGATCATGGGTGCGTTTGTAAATCACCGCGGTGACAAGCTGCAAGTAGGTCTCGGTGTCAATGTGGGACAATAGTCCACTTTTTCCTAGTGGAATGACAACTGGCTGACCTGTCAGGAAAAAAAAACAACAAGTTATCTGCTTCCAGGTCTTCACCCTTGGTTGAGTCTAGCTGCTCATGGGAGCTGGGTACCAGGTTGTCAGATTGTTTGCATCTTGAATCTACCTCTAAAAAAGTAGGGGGGTTATTATTATTATTTTTATTATTGGTTGCCGTCCAATTTAGTGGGACTAATTCAGTGAACTTACTGAAGGACACGTTTACTTTTTTTGAGACTGGGATCTACAAAGAGTTTTGTTACAAGTAACTGTAATGTACAGTAAATAGAGACTATCAGACAACAAGACTATTGTTATGTTTTTGCCCTTTAATGGAATGTCTGCTCAATTTCTGCATATTAGAACACAATGCTAATGTAATTTTAACTTGCAAATATATTAAGCTTGTTTTGGATATCCTCTTGTCCCACTAGGTTAGTACTGTACCGTTGGCCTTTCTGCTAACATGAGTGAACAGTAATGACAATGTATGGAATTTTTGATTAAGAAACACTTCTGTTTGGGGAGAAAAGTCATATGCTGTATGTGTGTGTCAACAATGGCAGAGTGTAAAAGCATATAAAGGTGCTGTTATAGACCAATGAGAGGACCAAGTATTGAACAATATAAAACATACCGTAAATGTTCTAATTATAACCTGCGCTTACTTACCTAAGGGTGTTCATTTGAAACCGTTTATAATTGGTGAGTTGTATCCAAAATATATCTAAATATTTTATATGGATATACTGTGTAAATATATATCCAAAATAGAAACATTTCTTGTATATCATTACTTTCTCAAATTTTAATAATGATTTGGAGTACATGAGAACAAGGATGGGAAAAAAATACATCTCTTTGACCACATAGTCATTTATTAACAACTATACAACACAGCTGTAACACAGCCGATGTTGTAATTGTGGTAAGGAGCAAACTGCTCAGCCAGCATTATTAGCATTGATGAGTTCTAGTGTAAGATGAATGAGTTTCATACCAACATCTGAGAAGTGCAACCAACATTTTAAAGCGCAAAGAGAGATAAGCAAAGCTGCTCCTTGTTGACCACTCATGATACTTCAAATGCAACTACTGCCTTCTTGTGGAGTTCATAGAAACTACATAAGAAGTTTTCTTATGGCCACTGCTCTTATGCCAATGTTTTTGACGCAGCGCTAATTAAAAACCCCAGTGGTCATTGTCGTTTGTAGACCACACAACTCCCAACTTTGTGGTAGCCAGACTGGAGGCGTTAATTGGAGCAATTACGGTAGTGGAAATGCTGTATGACTCATACTGTTTGATGCAGCCTGCGGTACTGCACTCTTGGGTTTGTGCTATTTACTTATTTATTAGTTATTTAACATTGGAGGGAAGTTGTATGGATTCACTGCATATTTGGAATTAATTTAATAAACTTTTTTATTTCTATTACAGTAACTGGTTCTTTTTTATACTGTATTATTGCCTCTAATCCGTGCCCCGGCCACAAAATGCGAAACACCTGCTAAATCCAATTTGCATTTACAAGATAAGAATTCTCTTGTCATTTGGAAAGTAACCAAAATAACAGGTCTCAGAATGGTGCCGTACAGTTCTACATCATTGGTGTCAATCAAATTGAGCATTATCTTTGTAAACCATTGATACAGATGATGCAGATTATGCGTGAATGCCTAATTAATGAAATGTCTAAAACAATCTTGAACACTTTGTAATTCCTGATTGTTGGAAGTGTATGTTGAAACCTTGGTTTTCTTCATTAATTCAGTCCAAAACGTCAGGTGAACACCTAAAATTACAAAAACAGAGGCAATTTTTTCCCAAAGGAAATTATGTAAATTTAATTAATCCGTTCACACACCCAAACACAAAAAAACGATTTGATTGAAAATAATTAATAGTTTTTTAATGCAGAAAACAGTACAAAATAATTATAATGAATGTATGGAACTTCTATCTAATCGCAATTTTCTTTGGCCCCATGGTGTGTTATTTAGCAGTCGCTCTCAATTAAAAAATGCACAAACAGTCAGCAACGCTTAGGGTGCTTTATTTGGTCATTTGTCAGTTTCATGGAATGATACGCGACAGGGAAAACTGACTAGTTTGTAAGTTGCCATACTGTACAAAAACCAAAGCAAAATATTAGTGAACATTTTTGGCAAAAAACCATTCATACAAAAACTGGGGCGTATGAAAAGGTTTGATATTAGTAAGATTTTGATGCAGATTAGAAAAGGCTGTCCACGAGATCCAGTTAAAAATTTTTAATATATAGCCATAAAAACATCAAACATATTTCTATACTGTACATTGATAAATACAAACATATATAAATATTTTCCTGCTGATGCTGCATTTCTGTACAGTGGTCACCTTGCTGTGTTATTTGTCTCTGAAAAGAGATGAGAAGAATCCTTTTCCTGCCTCGCCTTTCAGTTTTAAAGACTTGCTTCTCTGGAGTCCTCCTGTGCTCATTTGCTCCCGCTGCATTTGTTTGATTCGGTCCTCCTCCTTTTGCAGCACCTGCTGATTGATCACTAAGCGCATGTCCTCCTGGTGAACAAATTGAAAAGATAGTATGGACACTTCATTGAGTACACAATCTAATAAAACACAGTAGAGGAGGTGTATTCAAATTCTGCATTTACAGTCGTGGCCAAAAGTTTTGAGAATGACACAAATATTGGTGTTCACCATGATTGCTGCTTCCGTGTTTTTAGATTTGTCAGATGTTACTATGTTCCCCAAGCCACGTAGTTATCACCTTTATCTATGGAAAAGGCATAGTTTGTCAGCACACTGTTCTTGGATGGTTGGGAGAAGTTGTTTTCTGAGGTTGTTTTGGTACCATCCCTTATCCATAATTGTGTTCTTGGGCAGGATTGTGAGTGAGCCCACTCCCTTGGCTGAGACGCCACCCCACACATGAATATTTTCAGGATGGTTTACAAACAAAGGTCTCATGGTGGGGCTCATCTTTTTTCAGGATGCCCCAAACAATCAGAAGGGGCATTGATAAGAGAAAACGTTTTATCCCAGTCTTCAGAAGTTCAATCCCTCTATTTTATGCAGAATACCAGTCTGTCCCGGATGTTTGTCTTGGAGAGACGTGGCTTCTATGTGCCCTTCTTGACACCAGGCCATCTTCCAAAAGTCTTAGCCTCACTGTGCGAGCAAATGCACTCATGATAACTGATAACTATTCCTGAGCAAGCACAGAACTGGTGGTGCCCTGATCCCGAAATCAACTTTTGAGTCAGTCCAGACACTTGCTGGTCTTCAGGGGCCCTGAAGCCTTCTTCTCAACAATTGAACCTCTCTTCTTGAACTAGCAGCAAAATTCTTGCCCCTGAAGCCCTTTCTGTACTAAGCAATGATGACTGCGTGTGTTTCCAGTATCCATGTTTAACAAAGGAAAAACAAAGATTTAAAGCGCCACAACCCCTTTGTAAAGCTTCCTATCTGTTATTCTCATAAATTGTACCTAATGTTAGTAAACGTCAGAGTATGTTTTAGGGTACCTGCCAAGCATCCAGCTCTTGAGACAGCGCCACCTTGTGTTGTATGGTATTGAAAAGCTGATGATTCAGCAAGTCTTTCTCCTGTCTCACTGTGGTCAGCTCATTCTCTAAGGAACTGTGCGTTTATGTGATGATTAGTGTAATTCATTCTGATTCTGAAGGGGAAAATATGGCAAAGCATCACCTGTAACTCGGTTGTCCCGGATTGCTTCGAAACGGCTCAATTTCCTTCCTCAGTGAATCCAGCTCTTCTTGTTGGCATTTCAACTGAAGAATATGAAGATGAAAGTCATGACATTTGAGTCCTCTGTGACACACATCCAAGTGGAGCAGCTGATGACTATCTTATCTGAACTAGCAGTCATTTCCCTGCATACGTTTGCTAGTGAGCCAGTACTGTATTATGCTTGTAATGATATGCAAACTGCAAAGCAGTGGATGCCTCTGGTATGTTGGGGTATTACACTTGGAATTTTCTGTCTTTACTGTGAGGACCAGGTAAAACACGAAGTTACATCAGATAATGCCATACATAGACACAATACATAGATGCTGATTAAAAAGGTTTTATTTATATTTATGTTTTATTTATTGCAGTCACGTTTTTGCTGCTACACTGTCTTTTCTTTGAGTGTGTTACTTTGACTAACACCTATAATTAAATATTTACATATATACATATCCTCTGCCATGTTTTTGGTGTTGAACTGTTTAAAGAAATGTATTGTAATGTTAAATTTTATACATTTGAATAATTACAACAACATTTACAACTTCAAATTGGCCATGATTGTAATGCTTTTTACTCTGGTCCATTAAAAATATTTTAAAAAAGGATTTTTAATGTATTTTATTATTCATTAATTCATTATCTGTGACGCTCAATTCTTACTAGTGTCGTGGGGGTGTGCTGGAGCCTATCCCAGCTGTATACATTTGAATAATTACAATAACAATTACAACTTCAAATTGGCCATGATTGTAATGTTTTTTACTCTGGTCCATTAAAAATATTTAAAAAAGGATTTTTAATGTATTTTATTATTCATTAATTCATTATCTGTGACGCTCAATTCTTACTAGTGTCGTGGGGGTGTGCTGGAGCCTATCCCAGCTGACCTTAGGGCAAAAGGTGGGGTACACCCCAAATGTAATCTTGAATTGACATAACGTGCATGTTTCTTTAATGGGAGAGAAAATGAATAAACATTTAGTTAAAATCAAACTCAACACAAACACAATTACTGTAACAATGTAAAATTGCAAATCGAATTTGATTTGTTGTTTGTAGATAGGGCATTGGTAGTGTAGTGGCTGGTGTGGAATCTGCTGTATATTCCATACCAATTCGTTTACTACTCCCCACCCGCTTAACACTAAACAGGACAGGTTATACGGAGGGTAGAAGGGTGGAGGTTATAGATGCACAAGTAGTCCTTTGTGTACAAGTTGTGTTGTGTTTGTATTCACAGGGCGGTTGTAATGTACACAGTTGCAACAGACCTCTTCTTTCAGTGTTGTGATCTCCTCATCTCTTGCTTGCAGCGCCACAGAGTGTGCCAGGAGTGCGTCTTTGGCCTGGGTAGAGGGAAGTGGCGGTTACACTGGAGTATGAGTTCCTATTACATGAGTTGCAACAAACATTATTGAATGTGAAGACATGTATGGGTTAGTTTAAAATCAGCCAACGCATGGTGTCAGTGCAAGGTCATTAGTGGTTAGTACACATAAACACACTCAGAAGTTGTGACCAGCATTTGGGGGCTCTCTGTATGTGTGCATGGTTTGTACCTGGGATTGCTGAATTTCACTAAGCAGTGACAAAGGTTGTGTGTGTGTACTATCCAGGATGCTCTCTTCTCCCAGGCTCAGGGAATTTTGCTGCAGAGAGCGATTCATGGTACGCAACTCAAACACCACCCCTTGCTCCTGCTCTATCTACACAAACACATACACACACACACAAAGTGACACAAAGACACTCAAAGGTCTATCACTGCAATCGCTGATGTTGTGTTAGGGGTTTGTGGTTAGTAAGGAGATGAGAGACCACCCAGTGCCACCCAGACGCTAACCTCTGCCTCCTTCTCCTTCAGCTGGACCTGCAGATCTGACACTCTGTCCCTCAGGATGTCTCGCTCTGAGCGCAGCCTGTCGCTGTCCTCGTGGGAGACCTTCAGTTGGGCTTCCATGTGTATCAGACGCTCCTTCAAAATGCGGTTCTGTAAGGAAAGACAAGGTCAAGAGTGAAAACCACTGAACGGAGGACTAAAAGGAGCCACTATTGACTAAGGGGTAATCAGTATGGCTACCAGACTGCCATTGACACAAATACTATTACATTAGGAGGTTTTGTATTCATTGTTTGTTTGGTTGCAAGGGAGGAAAATCATTTTCAGTAAATTTATCGAAACTTTATATGAGAAGTGTAGCTGCAGTTTTGGAAATGTTCAAACTTGGGCACTTTCCATTAGAATGTGTTTTTACAATTTGGTTTATTTGGGAATAGTACTTGAGTCAAATTATCATTGGAAAAGAATGTCATTGATGTTTTGAAGTTTATAAATGTTTATTTTATTCCAGTAAATGAATTCCTACTATTCCATAATTTTACAACCTTATTTGTGAGTAGTGCTGTATATTAAAAAAAATACCATTAAAGTTAGTTGAGGGATAGAAACCAACCATTTCACTATAACTGGTCAGACCAGAATACTATAAAAATGAAACTTGGTTATACTTTAGAGTAGTTGGTGTACAGCTTGCATATTTCACTAGACTTAACAAAAAATATCACCTCACAGTGGACATGTCCAATGTGTGCCTATTTGGTGTGATTATTGTTATCTATCTTCCACTGCTGTCTAGCACTGCCTTAATTTTCTTGGGCATGAAATTCACCATCGCTGCACAGGTTGTTACTGGAATCCTCTTCCACTCCTCTCTGATCACTGGTAGAGCTGGTGAATGTTATAAACCTTGCTCTCCTCCGCCTTCCGTTCTGCTTGGATGTCCCACAGGTGTTCAGATGGCAGAAACAGACAAACAGGCCACTACATCACCTTTAGCTTCTTGAGCGAGATACTTGACATCTTGAAGTTTTTGGGCTCTTTATCATGTTGGATAATGCCCATGTGTGGATGGGATCATCCTCTGCTTCACAATGTCACAGTATAGTTTGGAATTCATCCATCTATCCATCCATTTTCTATACCGCTTATCCTCATTAGGGTCGCGGGGTATGCTGGAGCCTATCCCAGCTGACTTTGGGGGAGAGGCGGGGCTTACCCTGGACTGATCGCCAGGCAATCACAGGGCAGACATAAAAACATTCACACTCACATTCATACCTACGGACAATTTGGAGTCGCCGATTAACCTAACATGCATGTTTTTGCAATGTGGGAGGAAAACTGAGTACCCGGAAAAAACCCACACGGTTGGAATTCATGTTTCTCTCAATGAACTGCAACTCTGAACTGCACTCATGCATCCCCACGCTACTGCTGTAGGCAAGACATAATTATCTTGGTAATCATGTGTAGTGCCAGCCATTTAGATAATAATAGCTGTCTGTTGACATTTTCAGTGCAAAGTAACTCTCCAATGCTGTACAAGCTGTACACAGACTACCTTATATTGTATATCCAGGTTTACTTGCTGTAGTAGGGTCCCTTGAGAAGATGTCAAAGTAATATTTATACCTCTGCTTGTGTGTTTTCTAATTGTGTAGAGCTGATATTCCGGCTAAAAGAGAACTCGTCCATCTCTTCTCTCAGGGTACGTATCTCAGTCCTCAAGGTATGTTCCAGCGTCACAGCCTATAGATGGGGTGGAGTGGGAAAAGTTGAGAGAATGTTCAAAAGGGTTTCACTCCCCAAACCCGTTTGCCTGCATTGTTCCTGCGTTTGAATTTCCTGGCGCTATCTTTAGCAGTGTGACTGCACCATCAAAACATTCTCACCGAGACTAAAGGATCGAAAACCTGCCTGATGTGTGATTACTTAGACCAACCTCTGATAGTTGCTCCACCAGGCGCTGGTTGTGATTGGCTAACTGAGTCAGCTGTTCGCTTTCATCTCTTCGCCGGTCCCGGCCTAGACAGTGATTACGCTCTAGCTCAGCCCGTAAGGCAGCCAAATCTCCGTTCAGTTCAGCTTCCCTCTGTCCAGATGCTAGTTCATTCATCTCCACCTTTCTTTGCAGAACATGCTTCTGCTGCTGTAACGTCTGAAACATGAAACATAATGTTTTTGTAATTTCTAAAAATATTTGTGTGCAATATAATAAATTACAGAGCAAAAATAAATATTATTGTAATAATACTGTAATTATTGCAATAATGCATTTGCCACCATGGTATCGTAATTTCCGGTGTATAAACCTTGACGTTTTTCTTAGACTTTGAACCATGTGGCTTATCCTGCAGTGCAGCTAATTTATGGCCATGTTCTAATCTCATGACATCTCCCTTACTTCAGAACTACTGTTAATCATTTAAACACTGTGCCGCTCGCCAGCCAGTCAGGAAACGGTAGCCAATCACGCACACCCTGGCACTCCCTCTGGTGGACACAAGCAACTAAATGAAGCATTGCAGTGCCCCGGCTGCCGTTGCCAATTAGCGGCCTTTCTCGGAAAATTGAAATACTTGTTTTTTTATTCCAAACTCATATTGGTACTTGTCTTGTATATTTCTTATCTACCTTTTGAGTGTTATATTGATTAATGACCTCCTGTGAGTTTGCCATTATTTGACGTGTGCGGCTTACATACAGTATGTACAAATCCGTTTTTCTCTGTAAATGTCTTGGATGCGGCTTAAACACCGGTTTGTCTTACAAAACTGATATTATTGTATATGTTAAGATATATGCGTTACTATCAGTAGTATATACTGTATTATCTGCCTTTTTAATGCAAATATGTGTTATATTGATTTTTTTCCATTAAAAAACAGTATATTTTAAAGTAATTTGCAATTACAAATGACAACTGAAATTTATCATACTAATATTTTTTACACTGGCCCATTAATAACATTCAGTCCCCCCCCCCCAAAAAAAAAAACAACAACAAACAAAATATTTTGATTTGTTATTTCAGTGAGGAGATGGTGTAAAATATTTTAGTAACATTTCAATTCCAAATACATTTAAAGTGTAATTATGATATCTATAAATTAAATTATTATTTTGTATATTCATTAACATTTACTTTTATTGATTAGTTACTTTTATATATGATACTCATTTAGGCATTTACTTTGTGATTATGCAACATTGTCAGCGACATGTTTTCAAGACAGAGGATGGAAATAATAATTGTCTTCTAATGACTTAAACGCCATGTGTACTAATGTACACTCAACGCCTTCATAAGGACAGCAACTTAAAGAGATTAAATTTAAGAGCTGTATGAAGAATTCTGACAAAGAAAATAATGCTCACTGTCAAACAGGCATTTATGTCACAATATGTTTATTATTGTGGTGTGTGGCAGTTTGCACTACTGTATAACTGCACCTCATTGTTTTGAGCTATATTATACTATATTTTTATTTACTATGTGCACAACAACACATCTATAAATGAATGTTTTTGCAGCTCATGTATTGGATCTCGATTGTGCAGGTGAACCCAATGTTGTGGTTGCTGATTTTATGCTAATTTTCTGCAGCAACAACAATAATAATAAATGCATTTTATTGTTTTTCTCCCTAACCACAGTGCAGTACAGTCAATTAGCACCAATCTTACCTCCATCTCCCTCTCCTTCTCCTCCAGAGCGGCGGCCAGTTCCTCATTCTTCTCCAGCAGAGCCTGCCCCAGCTCTGCTGCCAGAATCAGGTCTGTCTCTATGCCCCCTCCAGTGTCGATGCCACCATTAGCCAGCGTTGATGTGGGGAGGGCAAAGGAAAGAGATATGGAAGAAGATGACGAGAGAGGGAAGAAAGAGTCCTCCAAACTGGGGGAAGGAAGACTGTTCTTCTTGGGGTTGAACATGGTCTCAAGATTGCAGGAGTCAATCGGGGGACATCATCACAATTCCAAGATAGGTTGGTGCTTAAACACCAGATGAACAACTCTCATTTATTTCCTTAAAGACGTTCTGGAATGTTGTGTAATCCAATTATTCCATGTTCTTCCCTGTGGTACTGATGCCGGTATCATTCAATCCTTCCTGTGTGGACACGCGCACACACACAGCAGATAATGAACAAACTGTAAATACAGGATTGACAAGATTATGAGGGTATCCCATTAGCTGTTTTCTCGTAATCTAATCTCCTCCAAGCTTTTTTGTCTGACAGACGCTTTTGTTGTGTTCTGACCAAAATTACAGCTTCTATTATCATTGTTTTGTTCTCCACATTCTGAATTCCACGCTTATTGTCCACAAAACACGTTACGAAATGTCAACAAACGTTCCTTTCGTATCTGCATTGTTCCATGAAGGATAACACAACATGGTGTAGTGTTTTGAAAGTAGTTTTTAACTAACGTTTATTCATTTAACAGATAAAATAAACATTGGACAGAACATTAGGTACACTTTGTAGCCTAAGATGTGGCTGATGATTTCATCATTGCAAATGACATTTTAGAAATAGTTGTCCTGTGAACTTAACACGCACATAGATTTTGTCTCATTATATTTGCTGTTGGTAATGCTTTATTTTATTTTTAACATGCATGGCCAAGTTACATTGAAGAACATTACATGTTTACATGTGCACAATTCAACATGTCTAAAAAAGGAGTAGGAAGAAGCAGAGTTTGTACACATCTCGGCAGATACTGGTAGTTTGTCCAGTTCCTGTGTTTAACGTAGACCTTTTCTTATAGAGAGGGAAAATATACTAAGGAATGTGTAATAGAGAAGGTAATGGAGTTTTTTTTTGACAGCGTATTCAGCGATAAACAAATAAAGGGCTCAAAATTGTCATAAAACCTTGTATAATAATACAAAATACAGGATTAGGATACTTCATAAAATCCTAACAACTGATTATTACAGTATGAAATGTATCTTATCATCTTCTGAATCTGTCTGTGGCAATATTGCCATGTTCAAGTACATTTTAAACCTTGTAACAATCAGACGTAAGAAAAGTAGCAAGTCAGTCTTACCTGAAAGTCCAACTCACACTAAAGAGTAATGTTCTTCCTGTTTGGTGAGAGAGTGTGTGTGTGTTTGCACAGGAGAGGTTCAGCTGGTTCCCTTGGAACTATACTTTATGTAAATACACATAGAAGCTCCACCTCTGGCACTGTGGAGAGAGGTGCGGAAGACAGAAAATGAGAGACAAAGTGTGAGGAGCCGCAAGAGGACACCTAGCGGCTGAAAAAGGAAAAGAGGAAAACAGACAGGGATGGCCTCAAAGGAATTAATGCTCGCTCTAGTGTGAGCACAGTGGGCCAGGTTGGGATGGAAAAAAGAGGGTGGGTGGAGGTCGGAAAACAAGCATGAGGTTGTCAAATATTCACCCCCTCCTCTTCATCCCTCCATCCTGTTTACTCACTTTCAAGAGACTTCAGTGTAAGCAAGGAGAAGAGGGAGTGAGCGGACCTAGAGCACTTCTACAAAAGGATAAGCTCTAAAGAGAAAGAGGATAGTGGATCCGTGGGTGCAAACATGACTTTTTGCAAAAATATTTTGTTTGTCTTACTTGGCCTTTTGCTCTCGCCAACTTCTGATGCTGGAAGACAAATGCCTAAGCTCTCTACCCGAAAACTCTGTGCAGACTCGGACTGCAGCTGTGAGTAGATACATGAAAATACCAACAGGCATTTTTGTTTACTACTTTATTATATTGTTGCTGTACAGATGCCGTCCTGATAGCTCGTGCTACACAAGACTATAACGCCGAAGACTGCAGGTTCATCTCCATCAGACAGGGGCAGCTTGTTTATGTCTATGCCATGCTGCAGGACACTGGCAACCTCTTCTGGGCTGGAAGTGTGAGTAAAACCAACCAGTTGTGTCCAAAATGCCCCTTCGTAGTGCGCTTCTCATTTTTTGTCGGCTGGCAAAATATTTTTCAGTCATTCATTTTCTTTGCCAGTCCGTCCTTGCTAGCGTCGCGGGGTTATGCTGGAGCCTATCCCAGCGAGAGGCTGAGTACACCCTGGACTGGTCACCTGCCAATCACTGGGCACATATTAACAAAAAACCATTCATGCTCACATTCATACATGTGGACAATTTAGAGGTATCAATTAACCTAACATGCATGCTTTTTGAATGTGGGAGGGAACCATAGTAGCCGGAGAAAACCCACATATGCACAGAACCCACTGCTTCGGCATAGATTTTTTGGTTAGTGTACAATATGGCCCACGTCTTTAAGTCAAATCCATCACCCGTGTTTGATGTTAACAGCTGTTGACTCTGTAGTTGTCAACACAAACATGTTTTTATAGTTTTGCAATGATAGTTTTGCATGCATGCTGATCCTAGGAGCTATGTTGTTGGGGGCTTTATGCTCCTGGTAGGGTCTCCCAAGACAAACAGGTTCTAGGTGACGAGCCAGACTAAGAGTGATTTAGAAGACCCCTATGAAAAAACACAAGAGGAGTGACCGCACCTCGCCCGGACGTGGGATACTGGGGCCTCACCCTGGAGCCAGGCCTGGGGGAGAGGCTCGCAGGTGAGCGCCTGGTGGCCAGG
>QODF01000078.1:3704515-3943481 GCA_024372805.1 Oostethus manadensis | reverse complement strand
CGGTCACCCTTTTTAAAAATGGGGACCACCACCCCGGTCTGCCAGTCCAGAGGTACTGTTCCTGACTTCCATGCAATGTTGTAGAGGCGTGTCAACCAACACAGTCCCCCAACATCCAGACCCTTGAGGAATTCCGAGCGGAATTCGTCTACCTCCGGAGCCTTGCCACTGGGGAGTGATTTAACTACTCCAATTACCTCAGCCACGGTGATAGAACTGTCCACGTAAGTATACTCAGACTCTGCTTCCTCTACGGAAGGCATGTCAGTGGGATTTAGAAGCTTCGTTTAAAGCAGAGAAATGAAATCTGCAAATATGCAGGGGAGCCAATGTCGAAACACAAATAAGCGGGGATTTATTTGTACTGTAAATGCTCTAATTGATGCCTCCTTCCAGTTAAACCCCCGTTTCTCCTGTAGTCGCTATGTGCGTGTTCTACAAAAGCAAATAACAACATGCATCCCCAATTAGTGCCAGGTCAAGAAACATTGGCGCCAACACCTCAGGCTGTCAGTATCCTCCTGCAGTTTTTATCAACTCCACAAGATGACAGTAGCAACATTTGAAGTATCATGAGTGGCAAGCGTCCAGTATTTTGGTCTACCTCTGCATGTGCTTTAAAATGTTAATTGCGCTACTCAGCCATTGGTGTCAAATTCATGCATGTTATTCTTAATGTACTGTTGTTTACAATGAACCGTAATTAGCACACTGATTTTTTGTCTGTATACTTGTTGCAATATACTTATTGATAAGTGACATTTGGGTCAAAAAGAGCTATGTTTTTCTTTCATTTACTCATTATTAAACACTTTTTAAATCATACTTATTATTAATCCATCCATCCATCCATTTTCTATGCCGCTTATCCTCATTAGGGTCACGGGGGATTGCTGCGATTGACTGGCGACCAGTCCAGGGTGTACCCCGCCTCTCGCCCAAAGTCTGCTGGGATAGGCTCCAGCATCCCCGTGACTTATTATTAATATTAATTTAAAAGGGTGCAATACATAATGAAGTATACAATTTCAGAAAAAACATTTCTCCAGTTAGCGTCCCATTATTTTTTAGGTTTAGGTAAAACACCTAATTAGATGGTTTGAGGGTGTCAAGCTTGTGCCATGGAGGACCGAGACCCTGCAGATTTCTTTCCAGCCAGTCACTACAGCAGGCGTATTTTAATGATCAACATCTCCTTCAGTTTGAGGGAATTAAATCACCTGCTTTAGTGACTGCGAAGAAAAACTGCAGGGTCTCGGCCATCCATGGCAAGAGTTTGACACCCCTGTACTGCAGTATGGCCCATGAGAGCTTAAGATCCGGCCCGCCATTCAATTCAAAAATCATTTGAAACAGCGGAACTGTTATGTAAAAAGCCCCAAAACGTTTAACAGACAAATACTCGTTGTATATGATAATTCACCAAATGTTTCATCATTTAATCATAAAAAAAATAAATGTGTTATGATTGTTTGAGTGCCATATTGCCCATTTATGAGTTTCTAAAAGTCAACTCGTTTAAGAGTTACTTTTGTTTAATTATATGCAATCGTATAAACTAAGAACAAAGGTAGTGTCACAAACATGAAAGAATTCTTAAAAGACACATATTTTTGTGGTTGTTTTCCATAAAAATACCAGTACAGACTCCAAAAATTCCGACTTTTTTTCCTACAACCTGAACGCAATCTACGTCACGATCAATGACGTCATACAGTTAGCGTCGTTACCGCTTTGGCTGTTACCATGGTGACATACCTTTTTCCAGATTCGTTTTTTGCAGGTTAAAATCATCAAAATGGCCACAGTGGAATTACCCGCTACCTATTACGGGAAACTTGACAAAAGAAACCCAGTTATTGTGTCTTTTGAGCGAGATATTAGCTCGTTTATGACAATAATCAAACGAGTAGCGTCGGCGCCCAGCCAGGACAACGTCTCGTATGCTAAAGGGTAAGTTAGCTAACTGCTAGTTACTTTATGTATCTTGTTAGCTAACTACACTTTATTACGACAGAGTATAGTAATGACTTAAATGTGGATGTCAGTATGCCTTTGGATTACTTAAAACTATTTTTCGGTTCCTTTCCAAGTCAAACAGAATACATCTTCTGTAATTTGGCTAGATTGTCATCTATAATATTGACTGGGGGATAAGTACTGTCATTGTTGGGTATTGTTTACCTGGAATCACTGTCAGAAGTGCTTTCTTGTGTTTTTGTTTACCAAAAAATACTTTCTATATAGGTCCAAATTTCCTATTTCACTAATATTTTAACTTAAATCAGAGACACATTACTTAATATAAGATAAATTCACTACAAAACTAGAACATTGTTCCAGTCCCTGTTTAAAAGGTATTTGTATTAAAAATAACATTGACTTCAGATAGCCTATGTAATCTAGCCTTTGTCTGTACTTTTTGCAGTGTAACATTTATGGCAAAATTATTTAGGAATGTATTCAAGGGAGTAAAACTGACATGGTATTTGTCCTGGTTCCCACTGTAATCATATTATTACATGTAATTATTATGGACTATTTTTTTTGTTTCTGTATGATTATGTGTATTATTAGGTGTTTCTTTTTTAACCTTTAAGGAGTACATTACTAGCAGAGATTTGGCGAAACTATAAACATCGTCTGCCTTCCACATTGTACCAGGAGCGCATGTTACAGATTGGAGATTTTCTCGCTGGATCAAAGGTAGACAGAAACGACTGCTGATGTGACCACAGTATATTAAAAGGCACTATGAAATTTAATTGTATTTAATCAATTTATATCTTTATTTTTGTATTGTTATTACAGTCTGTGAATAGTTTTTGCTACTATTAGTTTGGTATGTTTGCAGATGTACAAGTTGGCTCTATCTCAAGGTTACAGTTTGCTCCTGCTTCAGTTCTGCTCAACCAATATAAGTGACATTAGAGATGTGAACCACTTTGTGACCTGCTTCTTCCCTGAAGGTTTTGACTCAGACCAAAATATCATTAACATGAAGGTAAGGTGTGCTTGATAGTATTGTGCATGCTATAATCAAGCTCTAAATAGAGTGTCTGGATAATTGTTGATAATGTGTGATAATGCATGTGTGTGTATGTGTAGGTTCGTTCAATGCTGGGGTGTGCGCTGTGCATATTTGAGTTGGAGAAAAGGCCCGTGGTCCTCAGCCAGAAGGGGCTTTCGAAACTGCTGCATGTGCTGAACTTCATCAGGATAATGATGCAGGCTTTTCAGCCACATGAGCACCTCTGCTGGCAAATTTATAATGGTAGTCTATTACAATAACAGCTATCACTCTTATCTTGAAATTAAAATACAAAATTGTGTTTTACAGGTACTTTGTCCATCTACAACATTTGCCGCTACCTGATGAAAATGAGTCATAATTCACTGGTACGTTTTGCATGTAGAGTGGTACAGTACAACCTCTAAAGTTGAGTACCCCTGCCCTTGTAATATTTGGAGGTCAACTTTTTAAAAGATGGAAAGTCAGAATTTGGAGTTTAAACCAGCATCATCTAACAATACCTCAGCAAATCTGGCAAGACTGTAGCTCAGTGAGCATCAAAAGGGTATTTTGGATGATGTATAACTATATGATGTTAACTTTTGGACTAGAAACTGAATTGTATTGGGACATAGAAAAGTTAGCGCAATATGTGCAATTAATTATAAATATGGCGTTATTAATTAACAATAACAATAAACATGCCCGCTTTATAACGCGTCAGTCAGGTGTCTTTAAAGACTGAGTCTTATCTAGTTTTATTTAGTAAGGATGAGCAAGTACACCACTATCTGTACCTTTATCTGCATCTGTTCACCCATCTACCTGTGTCCTTATCTGTGCTCAAAGTGGGCATAACCCGGATATGGGCAATGGTTAACAGAAATAGGTTGTCTAAATTGCCTAAATCTGTACATTATCTTAAGTCTGAAATTGACATGGATTGATTCGGACTTGCTATATTTATTGATTATAATCTGTCAGCTTTGTTCACTACATATTTCTCAAAAGCACCACATTCAGTACTACGAGCAAAGTTTTCCAACTTGGAAGTGAGGTTTGCTAGCTAGCTATTGTCTTCTATCAGCCCCAAAATTGTGTGTAAAATCCTCCTCAAAAGTGGTTAATGAGCTCAAACAGTGCAGCAAAACAATGAAGAATGTATTCATGCACACTGATTGGGTGTAAAACTGCAAATGGACACATTACAAGCATTTGATTTTCATTATGTCTGACTCTGTGATGAGCTTTCACCCCATATGACTGAATTGACAACCTGAAATTTGTTATAATTAATATTATTATATTTTGTATTATGTATTATATATCATAATTGTTATATATTAATCAAACACATAATATTATAATGATTATAAAATGAAATGATGAAGTATTTAAGTTCTTTATTGTGTTTTTCAGGTATCTTTTACTCGGGCCATTCGCTTGTGTGTAATGGTGTTTATGATAAATGACATCAGTGTCAAATCATATAACAACACTTTCCACAAATGTTTTATATCAATAACGGCATGATGTTTTTATGCAATGATGGATTATACTTTATTGGCTTCCGCTGCATGTTTATATGATTTCACCTCACCACTTAAAATGTGCATTGCCTTTTTGCCATGTTTTCACAAAGTGGGTACGCAAAATAAAAAGGTGGCGTTCAACTGCATATGTTCTTACGTCAAGTTGTGTTTTTATAGGTACCATACTTTGCGTGAAAAACGCCATATGCAGCTTTTTGGCTCCGTTCTGTGTGTATGCAAGCTTTAGAAGTCAGGCCCCTGGACCTATAACAGGGTTTCCGCTACATGCAATTAATCATGGCAATGCACTACCACAAAATAATAATAATATTAAGTAATATTTTTATTGAATCCATATACATATGCTATATACTGTAGATACATATGTAGCTTATTATCCATTTATTGACCAGAATTACTTTAAAATTAGTTTGAACAATTTAAAATATAATAATGTTTCACTGCTCTTTATTTTGATAAGCATGGACCGGAATTGTCTCTCTCTTGACCGGAATACGCAGTGCGAAACATCTTGTGCTGACTTATTACCGGGAGATAGCCCGTAAAATGTGTAGTCAATCGACAGCTTGTCACATGCTAAGCCTATCTTGCCAGCTTGTGTCATCGCTAACTTTTCAATCTCGATTTACGTTCTGGACGGCATCTAGCTATCTCGTTTTTTGCAAGCCCAAAGTAACTGTTTGTTGTGATACATCAATCATCAATCATTATCACAACTTACTTTTTTAACGTGTCACTTAACAATCTTGCTTGCAAATAATACTTATTCGGCTTGTTTTAGCAAAACACTAGTTGTTCAATAGACACACATAGTGTCCAGTTTTAAACAGGGAAAATATCACAGGGGTCTCCAACATGTAGCTCGTAAAATATTATTGGTTCACCAGCTGGTGTTAAGTATTTCACCAAATAATTTTTGCTTCACCTCTTAGTATTTTTATACGTGTTCTATTCAAACATGACGCCTGTATTTAATGACAAACGAGCACACAATTTAAATGTTGGCCAGCTCATAAAACACAAATAGCTCACCTCTGCTTTAAAGTAGATTAAATAGATGAATAGTGATTTAATATTGCTACAAGTTGGATACTCCTGTCCTGTCATAACCCATAATAGATTTCTATAACAAAAATATTGAAATAGTTACTTTGTTAATTTTTATTCTGAACTAAATATATTATTAAACAATTAATGTCCTGTGTTTGTATTTCTCTAAAACAGGCATCAAATTAAATGTAGGCTTATGTCAAATACTACAAAATGTACTAGTCGCACAATACTATTGGACTTAATAGGTCAGGTAACAAGGAAGCTTTACATTTTAGACTCTCACTTTTAAGTGCCATCCATCCATCCATTTTTCTTCCGCTTATCCGGGGTCGGGTCGCGGGGGCAGCAACCTAAGCAGGGAAGCCCAGAGGTCCCTCTCCCCGGCCACTTCGTCTAGCTCTTCCCAGCGGATGCTGAGGCGTTCCTAGGCCAGCTGAGAGACATAGTCTCTCCAACGTGTCCTGGGTCTTCCCTGAGGCCTTCTACCGGTTGGACGTGCCCTGAACACCTCCCCAGGAAGGCGTTCGGGAAGCATCCTAACCAGATGCCCGAGCCACCTCATCTGACTCCTCTCAATGCGGAGGAGCAGCGGTTCTACTCCGAGTCTCTCCCGGATGACAGTGCTTCTCACCCTATCTCTAAGGGAGAGCCCAGCCACCCTGCGGAGAAAACTCATTTCGGCCGCTTGTACCCGCGATCTTGTCCTTTCGGTCACTACCCAAAGCTCATGACCATAGGTGAGGGTAGGAACGTAGATCGACCGGTAAATCGAGAGCTTTGCCTTTTGGCTCAGCTCTCTTTTCACCACGACAGATCGGTGCAGAGTCCGCATCACTGCAGACGCCGCACCAATCCGCCTGTCCATCTCGCGTTCCATCCTTCCATCACTCGTGAACAAGACCCCGAGGTACTTAAACTCCTCCACTTGAGGCAGGACCTCATCCCCGACCCGGAGATGGCACTCCACCCTTTCCCGGGCGAGAACCATGGACTCGGACTTGGAGGTGCTGATTCTCATTCCAGCCGCTTCACACTCAGCTGCGAACCGATCCAGTGAGAGTTGAAGGTCACTGCTCGATGAAGCCAACAGGACCACATCATCTGCAAAAAGCAGAGATCGAATCCTGCGGCCACCAAACTGAAACCCCTCAACGCCCTGGCTGCGCCTAGAAATTCTGTCCATGAAAGTAGTGAACAGAATCGGTGACAAAGGGCAGCCCTGGCGGAGTCCAACCCTCACTGGAAACGGGTCCGACTTATTGCCGGCAATGCGAACCAAACTCTGACACCGGTCATACAGGGAACGAACCGCCTGGATTAGGTGGTCCGATACCCCATATTCCCGGAGCACTCCCCACAGTATTCCCCGAGGAACACGGTCGAATGCCTTCTCCAAGTCCACAAAACACATGTAGACTGGTTGGGCAAACTCCCATGCACCCTCAAGGACCCTGCCGAGAGTATAGAGTTGGTCCACAGTTCCACGACCAGGACGAAAACCACACTGCTCCTCCTGAATCCGAGATTCGACTATCCGGCGGATCCTCCTCTCCAGAACCCCTGAATAGACCTTACCAGGAAGGCTGAGGAGTGTGATCCCACGATAGTTAGAACACACCCTCCGGTCCCCCTTCTTGAAAAGCGGGACCACCACCCCGGTCTGCCAGTCCAGGGGCACCGACCCCGACGTCCACGCAATGCTGCAGAGTCGTGTCAACCAAGACACGCCCACAGCATCCAGGGCCTTAAGGAACTCCGGGCGGATCTCATCCACCCCCGGGGCCTTGCCACCAAGGAGCTTTTTGACCACCTCGGTGACCTCAGCCCCAGAGATAGGCGAACCCGACTCAGAGTCCCCAGGCACTGCTTCCATGTTGGAAGGCGTGTCGGTGGGATTGAGGAGGTCTTCAAAGTATTCCCTCCACCGGTCCACAACATCTCGAGTCGAGTTCAGCAGCACACCGTCCCCACCATACACGGTGTTGACTGTGCACTGCTTCCCCCGCCGGAGACGGCGGATGGTGGTCCAGAATCTCTTTGAAGCCATCCGGAAGTCGTTTTCCATGGCCTCTCCGAACTCCTCCCATGTCCGGGTTTTTGCCTCAGCGACCGCCAGAGCTGCAGACTGCTTGGCCTTCCGGTACCTGTCAGCTGCCTCCAGAGTCCCATGGGCCAAGACGGCCTGATAGGACTCTTTCTTCAGCTTGACGGCATCCCTCACCACTGGTGTCCACCAACGGGTTCTGGGATTACCGCCACGACAGGCACCGACCACCTTACGGCCACAGCTCCGATCGGCCGCATCGACAATGGAGGCACGAAACATCGCCCACTCGGATTCAATGTCCGCTGCCTCCCTCGGAACATGGTCAAAGCTCTCCCGCAGGTGGGAGTTGAAACTCCTTCTGACAGGGGACTCTGCCAGGCGTTCCCAGCAGACCCTCACAATGCGTTTGGGTCTGCCAGGTCTGACCGGCATCCTCCCCCACCATCGGAACCAACTCACCACCAGGTGGTGATCAGTTGACAGCTCCGCCCCTCTCCTCACCCGAGTGTCCAAAACATGTGGTCGCAAGTCCGACGACACAACCACAAAGTCAATCATCGAACTGCGGCCCAGGGTGTCCTGGTGCCAAGTGCACATGTGGACACCCTTATGCTTGAACATGGTGTTCATTATAGACAATCCGTGACGAGCACAGAAGTTCAATAACAAGACACCGCTCGGGTTAAGATCAGGGGGGCCGTTTCTCCCAATCACACCTCCCCAGGTCTCACTGTCGTTCAACATGAGCGTTGAAGTCACCCAACAGAACAAGGGAATCCCCCGAGGGAGCACTCTCTAGTATTTCCTCTAAGGACTCCAAAAAGGGCGGGTATTCTGAACTGCCGTTTGGTGCATACGCGCAAACAACAGTCAGGACCCGTCCCCCCACACGAAGGCATAGGGAAACTACCCTCTCATTTACCGGGTTAAACTCCAACGTGCAGGCTTGGAGCCGCGGGGCAACAAGAATTGCCACCCCTGCTCGTCGCCTCTCATTGCTGGCAACACCAGAGTGGAATGAAGTCCAGCCCCTCTCGAGAGGACTGGTTCCAGAGCCCTTGCCATGCGTTTAGGTGAGTCCAACTATATCTAGCCGGAATTTCTCCACCTCACGCACCAGCTCAGGCTCCTTCCCCGCCAGAGAGGTGACATTCCACGTACCGACAAATAGCTTCTGTAGCCGAGGATCGGACCGCCAAGGCCTCTGCCTCCGGCCGCCACCCAGCTCTCTTTGCACCCGACCCCTTTGGCCCTTCCCACGAGTGGTGAGCTCATGGGAGGGGGGACCCACGTTACCTTTTCAGGCTGTGCCCGACCGGGCCCCATGGGAGCAGGCCACCAGACGCTCGCCATCGTGCCCCGCCTCCGGGCCTGGCTCCAGAGGGGGCCCCGGTGACCCGCGTCCAAGCGAGGGAAAACGAAGTCCAATTGTATCATTCATCATTAGGGTCTTTTGAGCCACTCTTTGTCTGGTCCCTCCCCTAGCACCTGTTTGTCATGGGTGACCCTACCAGGGGCATGACAGCCCCCGACAACTTAGCTCCTAGGATCATTGGGACTTGCAAACTCCTCCACCACGATAAGGTGGTGACTCAGGGAGGAGTCTCTCACTTTTAAGTGCTCCCAGCAAATTAGCATTTAAATGAACAGTTTTGTAATGTCCTCGGTTCATGATCTGCTAGTTGTACAGTTAAAAAAAAAACTTAATGAATAAGTCGTAACAAATTGCTAGTTGGCATAAAGCAAAAACAAAAAGTGTAATGTAGCCCACCACCACAACTTCAAAAAATTCTAAGGGAAAGCCTGAAATATCGAGTATTTGTAGTTTGACGTTACCATTGGGGAATTTTCTGTAGCTGGACCTTGAATTTCAGCTGAATACCCCTGCCTGTGCAGTGTAGAAACATTTTATGAGACAACTCTTAAACGGACAAAAACAATTCGTAACTCGAAAAATATCTACATTTATTGCTTCATATGTTATGATTTAGTGAAATATGTTTTTTTTTAATACAGTAATATCAATATTCCGTTCTCTTCAAGGCACTTGAGTACCTTCTGTGGGCATGCCTCAGTTTAGAGCCATATATCCATGTCATGACTTCTAAACATCTTCCATGGATTGTCACACTCTACTGCTCCGTATGCCACTGTTACTATGCCAACCAGGTTTCTCTGCAGGCTGAGGTGAGTGATAACAACCTTGGATCGACCGGACCTTAATTCTCTGATATTACCATTAGTGCTGCTTTCTGCTTAATTTGATGTTAATGTGTTTTAAATGCTAACAGGAATTTGCCAGGAGAGCCCTTGGAAGAATAAACAATCTTGCAGAGCAGGAGAAGCACAGTGATGGTCCTGCCACTCAAGAGACTCAGATGGCTTTTAGAGAGGCCTCTATCAAGGCACTAGACTAACTTTTATTCCAATATACCATTAACACTATGATTCTTTTTGCCACAATATTCGTAAATGTCAGTCAAAAAAACATTTAAAGGGTATTTTTCTTTCAGCTTGCGGTGTTGATGTTCAAACGGGCTGTGTTTGAGACCAGGAGGAAACCCAAGCATATTATTACAATCAAGACCAAAACTACCCTGAAGGACATTCCAAATGTATAGAAAATTTGTTAAATCTCACATTTTTTAGTGTAGTATGGTCAAAGCGTCGTACGCAACAAGGCTGCCTGATGGCTTTGTTGGTTATTGACATTTTAACAAAAAGGGTCTATATGTATTGTAGATACCATGGCCTCGTAACGCCACAGAGCGTATGCTGATGGGCCTCTTTGACAGCAGTGCAGCCCAGTTCTTGGGCATCTGTGAAGCTCTCTGGGACAACACCTTGCGTCCGCTGCGGCCAAGGGTACCGGATGAACCTGAACTGCAAGAGGTGGTCCTGGAACTGTTTTCTGCGGGCATTGGTATTTTATCTGGTCAGTACAAATACATGCTTCTAGGGTGGTGTGTGGACATTAAGTATTGTAGAAAAGTGACTTTGAATTTGCTTGTATAAGCATATTTGGGTTACTGGAAAACCAAGTGAGAAATTTAACAAACAAACGTTTTTTTCAATGGAAGTCCGGTTTCATAAGTTTCATAAAATTTGTTTTTCAGCAAGCACTTGACCTGGCACCTGACTTGGCAGAGAGCTATTCTCTTGGGATGTCCGATATTGGCTTTTTTTTTCACTAATATCCGATACAGATGTGCCCTGCTATTGACTGGCGACCAGTCCAGGGTGTACCCTGCCTCTCGCCCAAGCCAGCTGGGATAGGCTCCAGCATACCCGCGACCCTAATGAGGATAAGCGACATAGAAAATGAATGAATATCCGATACAGTATACCGATATTGTCCAACTCTCAATTTCCGATTCTAATATTAACCGATACCGATATGTGTAACATCACATATTTCCTGTTGTGGAATAACCAACACTTTGCAGTCATTGCATATCACAAGTTTAATATGTGAAGGAGATACCACAGGCATAACGTTAGTCAGGAGTGAGCAAGTGCCAGCGACCCTAGTGAGGATAAGCGGCAGAGAAAATGGATGAATGGAAGGAGAAGAGCAAGCTTCTTACTAGAAACCGACAGATGTTTACACGCTTCAGACATGGTTTGATGATGTTCATCAATTGCGCACCAGAAAGTATGGGAGCTCTTGTAATTATCGGTTTTCATTATAGGGAGAAAAAAACCAGGTACCGATATATACTGATATTACATTTGTATGCTAATATCGTCCCAATAATATTGGTGGGCTAATATTGCTGTACATCACTGTTATTTTCAAAAGCACATACAGGGAATCACTATCAAGTCAAAACCTAAAGCAAAGCAGGTTGGGTGTACAAATCATCATCAGTGCAAAGTGGATTTATATTGTATTTTTTTTTCTGTGAAACCTTTACTGCATTGTGCAACATGCCCACAACTAGTCCACGGCTACTCTGAACAGGGCTGTTTAGAGAGAGTTTTAAGTCTGCTGTGATTTTAGACCTCTGGGGTATTTTGGCTAGCGCATGTTGACACACCTAAAAACTGTTTTAATCTGTGAAAAGTGTTGCACAATACTGTATGTCTCCTTTATAATGATCATTTTTCTATGTTGTTTGTGTATTTTATTTCAAGGAGTGGCTAGTACTAGTGATCAAAAGCGTAATGATCAGCCCTGTTTGCCTCTCAGTGCTCTGACCACAACTTCAACTCTAATGGAACTAGCTCTTGCAGGTAGGTCAATTAGTGTCTCACAAAATACAGTCTACAGCTGGTTTCTTGAGTGTTTTAGTGTTAAGCAGGGATGTCCGATAATATCGGTGGCCCTGATATTGGCATAAAAATGTATATCTGTTAATATCAGTATTATGAAATTTTTTTTTTAAAGACTGTTGTACTGGATAATCAGCCCTTTTCTGTCGTGCAAGATTTCAGATTCAAACTTCCTGGAGTTCCTGGAGCCACAATTTGCCACACCCAATCACAAGCATCTTTCAGATGTTTTACAATGTTGTACATTGTTGTTTACTGCCACTTTGAGAAGTTAACTGCATCCATCACAACAGATATGTGTCAATTCCACAACAGATATGGGTTATCTCACACATATCAGTATTGATATTGAAATCGGAAATTGAGAGTTGGACAATATCATGGCATATCGAAAATCTGTAAAAAAGCCAATGTCGGACATCCCTACCATTAAGTCATTATGCGTTGTCTTGCTATAGGAGAAAACAAAGTGCCCATCACTGCCGCCGTGAGGTTAATTAAGTTGATGGTGCCATACAAGCAACCGGACGCATTTGCTGAACATGCCCAGGCAATGCTGCAGATCTTGTCTGTGAGTACTAGAATTCTTTGCATGAGAAAAAAGTGTTATAAAAGTCTTGAAGAATGCTGGTTGTGTATATCAGGCAGTGGAAGGCCCTTCATTCAGGAAGGCAGAACACGAGCTTGCCTTAATCAATGGTTTCAACACACTGAGATCCTCCCAGAGAAAACGCCTTAGAGAGGACGCCAATGCTGGTATTCATTGTGATTTATGCCTTCCACCTAAACGTTTATCAAGAAAGTCTATTGCAAGCTCCTATCTGATATTTCAGCTAGAATCATAACATGGCCTTGTTCATCAACAGAAAAAAACAAGTGGCCCCTTGATGGGATTATAAGCTTGACAGAGACTCTGCACATGGCTGTTTGTGGCACTGTCCCAGTAAGTTCAAATAATTGTACATAAATGTTGTTTTCATGCGTTTTTGCACTTAGTGGTAGAACCAATCACGTTGATACAGTAGATACCCACACATTCACGACTGAGCTTTCAAAGCCCTGTAATCTGCAGATTTTTATTGAAAAAATTATCACGATCTGTGTATTAGTCTGCATGAACAAATCTGTCTTTGTTCACTTTTATACCTCAGTTCCTGTTTCAGCACTTTTATTTTGATAGATCTTCCTGTTTTCATTCATTTGTGTCTCACTGCTTTTCTTTTCTTGTCTGTCACACCTGTCACTAATTTGAGTTCATTTCTATTTAGTTCAGGTGTGTTCTTGTGATGGTCGTTGGATCATTTGCGTTTCTTCGTCATTTGTTGCCTCAGCTAGTGTCATTTGTTTCTGCTGCCGCTGCTTAGCAGCAAATGTCATTAAAGACAACCTTTTCCTGACCTGCTTGGCATACAGCTCTCCGCATCCTCGGGGTCGTCAACACAACGCCATTATGCCGAGACAAAGACGTAACAAAGATGTTGTATTTTTTTAGGTCTGTCCCGATACAACTTTTGATCCATTGTCAAGATATTGCAGTCTTGAATATTATCCGATACCATTATCAATCCAATATGATCATGAATCATACAAACTTTTATTACTTATGTTATAGTGTGGAATGTTAGAAAAGGCTTGATCAAGTGATATTACTCAAACAAAGAACAATAATCAGCAACAGTAGTTATGAGAAAAATGGACCTGATTACTTATTTATCTATCTTGTATTATCCACAATGTAGTGGTGCCTAGGCATAATACATCAATGTTCAAGGTGCTCAATTAAGCGTTTACACTCGACATTGATGTTTATCTGGTAATCATCACGTAATGCTGCTTCAAATTCACGATGAGTTTGGTTGATTTAAACTTGTTTAATACAAGTTTTAAAACTCCTGGTTTTGTGCCACCATAGGAAACATTTCCATGGGAAATACATACAAACATCACACTTACAGAATGACTGTAAGAGTTACACAACAGAACATTCAGTAGTGATTGCGTTGGGCTCCATTTGGCCACTGCAGGAAAGACGTGCTGGGGTGGAGTCTTGAATAGAATGCTTGAATGGAAGTGCCAATATCAGCAACTTTACATGTAGGCTGATACAACCTGGTACCTGTTTTTTTTTTGGGGGGGGGGGGTTTGCTAATATTGGCCTAATATCAGATCAGGACAACACTAATTTATTTTTTGGAAATAAAACTTTGACCCCGTAACTGACACCTATTTTGCTCCTTTGCAGCTGGTGTGTGCAGAACAAAAAGCGTTCAAGGCGCTTCACATTGCTAATAACATCTAATTACTTATACATATAGCAGAAATCATGTACATATTTTTGCAAACAGCCCATCAATAATGATTTTTACTGAAAAAGCAGTTACTATCGGAGCCACTCAACAAAAACTATGATATTCCTCTAAGGTTTTTGTTTCCTTTTTTCCAATAACCAGGACTAAATCATCAATTGAGCATTTTCCAAGATTCATTTTATCATCACAATACCTCAGAAATGTTGCAATAACAATCATGGAATTTCTATTTCATCTATGACTAACAGCCCTGTGATTGACTGGCGACCAGTCCAGGGTGTACCCCGCATCTCGCCCAAAGTTGGGTGGGATAGGCTCCAGCATACCCGCGACCCTAATAAGGATAAGCGGTATAGAAAACAAATGAATGAATCTATGACTAACACTTTCATAACATACATACACTTGTGGACAATATTGCAATATCGGTACCCCTTGGTTAATGAATTAAAAACCCACAATGGTCACAGAAATAATATATTGTGACAAAAGTAATACTAAATTCAAATTCTGTGTAGGTATTTTGGCTTGCTCCTCATGAGCAAACTGCTACAGTTCATTTTTGCGTTTCCTAACATAGAGCTCATGTGCCAAAAGGTTTTCTCTTATCTGTTCATTCTCCCAGAAGCTTTGTGGCTTGTCAACATGCGGTTTGGCAAGTTCCAGTCTTACTTTTTTATGATTTAATTTCAACAGTGGTGTTCTCCTTGGTTGTCTCTCATGACAACAGATGGTGCAGTCTGCTGATGTACCATGACTTGGAGTTCACCTTTAATGTCTGTAGAGGTTGTTCTGGGCTGTTGTGTTACCATTTATATTTTCTGTTTCTTCAATTTGTCATTAAGCTTCTTCCCAAAGCCACATCCAGGAAGGGTGACTATAGTCCCACAAATATTAAAATTCTGAATATTCACAGGAACATCAGGCTGCTTGGAGATGGCCTATTAGCCTTTACCTTTAACATGCTTGTCTAGAATTTTCTTATAAATCCCCTTTACTTCCTCTGGTCCATGTTGAGAGCGGCACACTTCATGTCACCAAACAACATAGTGACTACTTGTAACTACTCTTCAAATAGGCTGACTGACTAATTTACATGTTTGTAGAAACATGTGATGATAATTAGAGGACACACCTTGACTGAACATCCTTTGAATCACGTTTCAAAAGCAAGGTCTAATTTTAATTTTATTTATTATTACTTTGTGCGTTTTTCTTTTGTTAACCAAAAACCTTGTGAGTAGAATAGAAGATTATTGCAGAGATCTCTGCTAATTTGGAGAAAGTCTCATGTGTGTGTTTTGTAGAATGCACAGCCAGATGCAGAACTAGTTTGGGATGTTTTGCTGTTTCTGTGGGGGAAGCTGAAATTGATTATACTGATAGATCAACTGACAAACCCAGAGCTCACACACGACCACGACAAGGTAACACTTTGTTTAAAGTACTTTGTTTAAACATGTAAACGTTGTTTGATTTGTCCACTACTTAATGCACATCTATGTCCACCTACGTAGTGGACATGGTGTCTGTCCAAGCTTTGTGATGTGGCCCTTGCCTGTGACCTGGCAATGATTGACTGCATAAAGGCAGCAGAGATGATCCACTGCTTGGTCTTACTGCTCGAGAACGTAGCTGATCATAGTAAGAATTATTAGGCTTCATATGACATCTTGACTCTAGTATCTGTCTACCAGCCATAAACAGTTCATATTGTTGACAGTTCACAATGTTTGCTCTATCATTGCATGTGAAGTCAAAGGGGATGGGGAAAGGACATTTTCCCTTATTCAGGTAACTATGTGTTAGATTTTTGCATTTCATCTTAGTTCTTTGGCTGAGATTTTGAAATTGTTTATGTCCAGCCAACTATTTGCATTGCCTTTCATTGGGTGAAAAGCATACAATGTGTGAATTTACAGGGGTCCCGTAAAGAGCTTCTTCAAAAGGTGTGTGAGGTAGTGGCAAAGGGTTTCCAAGCTCTGGTCAAGTGTGTGGTCACTCTGATGCCTCAAGATGGTTCTGCAGCCACAGACACTGCTTACCTCCTGGTACGTGTCATTTGTGACATTATGCCGCATCTATGTTTCTTATGTCATAGATGATGCTGTGATTGTCATTTTAGAAGAGAGGGGAGGGAATTAGAGAGGATGAAATTGATGAGAAGAAAAAAGAAGAATCAGACATGAAAGAGTCTCAATCTTGCCACTCTCCACAAATGTACTCGGTTGTTCTAGACCTTCTTCTTGAACTGAACATTGTCCATCATCGAGCTTCTCTCAAGTTAATTCAGCTAAATTCAGGTGAGTCTTATTTATTTTGAAGTGCGCACTTGCCATTGCTATAGTTTCATGTTTGCAGGTACAGAGTCTGATCTGTTGGATAAGATCAAGAAGAACAAAGTGTCCAAAGCACTTTTTCTGACCCAGAAAGCCTTGCTGTTGTATGACGGGATAAAGTCAAAGGACTTCAGTGAAATTCTACTAGAGGTTGTATGCACAAATATTCAAAATGTATGCCTTCATGCTATACAGTAATCCCTCGTTTATTGTTTATATTTATATGAATTGGTTCCAGACCCAACCTTGACAAATGGGTTTTCACGATGGAGGATTCCTCATTCAATCATTCGTTTTCTGTGCCGCTTAATCCTCATTAAGGTCTCTGGCCCATCCCAGCTGACTTTGTGCGACAGGCAAGGCGCACCCTAGACTGTTCACCAGCCAATCACAGAAGATTCCTTATTTATAAATCAAGTATTTTCATATAATAATATTACATCCATCCATCCATTCATTTTCTTCCGCCTATCCAAGGTCGGGTCGCAGGGGCAGCAGCCTAAGCAAGGAAGCCCAGATGTCCCTCTCCTCGACCACTTCGTCCAGCTCTTCCCGGTGGATGCCGAGGTCCTTCCCGGGCCAGCTGAAAGACATAGTCTCTCCAGCAGGTCCTGGGTCTTCCCCGAGACCTTCTAGGCGTTTGGGAGGCATCCTAACCAGATGCCCGGGCCACCTCATCTGGTTCCTCGCAATGCTCTCCCGGATGTCAGTGCTTCTCACCCTATCTCTAAGGGAGAGCCCAGCCACCCTGTGGAGAAAACTCATACCCAAAGCCCATGACCATAGGTGTGGGTAGGAACGTAGATCGACCGGTAAATTAAGAGCTTTGCCTTTCGGCTCAGCTCTCTCTTCACCATGACAGACCGGTGCAGAGTCCGCATCACTGCAGACGCTGCACCAATCCGCCTGTATCTTACGTTCCATTCTTCCCTAACTCGTCAACAAGACCCCGAGGTATTTAAACTCCTCCACTTGAGGCAGGACCTCCGCAACCTGAAGATGGCACTCCACCCTTTTCCGGGCGAGAACCATGGACTCAGATTTGGAGGTGCTGATTCTCATCCCAGATGCTTCACACTCAAGCTCCAAACCGATCCAGTGAGAGCAGGACCACATCATCTGCAAAAACCAGAGACCGAATCCTGTGGCCACCAAAATGAAACCCCTCAACGCACTGGCTCGCCTAGAAATTCTGTCCATGAAAGTAATGAACAGAATCGGTGACAAAGGGAAGCCCTGGCGGCGTCCAACTCTTACTGGAAACGGGTCCGACTTATTGCCGGCAATGCGAACCAAACTCTGAACCAAACTCGGTCATACAGGGAACGAGTCACCCGGATTAGGTGGTCCTATACCCCAAATTCCCGGAGCACTCTCCACAGTATTCCCCAAAGAAACACGGTCAAATGCCTTCTCCAAGTCCACAAAACACATGTAGACTGGTTGGGCAAACTCCCACGCACCCTCAAGTACCCTGCCGAGGGTATACAGCTGGTTCACAGTTCCACGACCAGGACGAAAACCACACTGCTCCTCCTGAATACGAGATTTGACTCCGGTCCCCCTTCTTGAAAAGCGGGACCACCACCCCGGTCTGCCAGTCCAGGGGCACCGACCCCAATGTCCATGCGATGCTGCGGATCATGTCAACCAAGACACTCCCACAGCGTCCAGGGCCTTAAGGAACTCCAGGCGGATCTCATCCACCCTCGGGGCCTTGCCACCAAGGAGCTTTTTGACCACCTTGGTAACCTCAGCCCCAGAGATAGGGGAACCAGCTTCAGAGTCCCCGGGCACTGCTTCCATGTTGGAAGGCGTGTCGGTGGGATTGAGGAGGTCTTCAAAGTATTCCCTCCACCGGTCCACAAGATCTCGAGTCGAGGTCAGCAGCACACAGTCCCCACCATACACAGTGTTGACTGTGCACTGCTTCCCCCTCCTGAGACGGCGGATGGTGGATCAGAATCTCTTTGAAGCCATCCGAAAGTCGTTTTCCATGGCCTCTCCAAACTCCTCCCATGCCAGATTTGTTTCCTCTGTGACTCCCAGAGCCGCAGACCGCTTGGCCTGCCGGTACCTGTCACCATCCTCCCCCACCATCGGAACCAACTAACCACCAGGTGGTGATTGGTTGACAGCTCTGCCCCTCTCTTCACCCGAGTGTCCAAAACATGTGGCCGCAAGTCCGACGACACAACCACAAAGTCAATCATCAAACTGCGGCCCAGGGTGTCCTGGTGCAAAGTGCACATGTGGACACCATTATGCTTGAACATGGTGTTCGTTATAGACAATCCGTGACGAGCACAGAAGTCCAATAACAAAACAGCGCTCTGGTTAAGATCAGGGGGGCCATTCCTCCCAATCAGACCTCTCAAGGTCTCAATGTTGCAGCACAACATAAGCGCTGAAGTCACCCAGTAGAACAAGGGAATCCCCCGAGGGAGCACTTTTTAGTACTTCCTCTAAGGATTCCAAAAATGGTGGGTATTCTGAACTGCTGTTTGGCGCATAAGCACAAACAACAGTCAGAACCCGTCCCCCCACCCGAAGGCGTAGGGAAGCTACCCATCTCGATTACCGGGTTAAACTCCAACGTGCAGTCTTGGAGCCGAGGGGGGAACAAGAATTGCCACACCTGCCCGTCGTCTTTCATTGCAACAACAAAACGCCAACACCAGAGTGGAATGAAGTCCAGCCCCTCTTGAGAGGACTGGTTCCAGAGCCGTTGCTGTGCGTTGAGGTGAGTTCGACTGTAGCTAGCTGGAATTTATCCACTTCATGCACCAGCTCAGGTCCTTCCCTGCCAGAGAGGTGACATTCCACGTACCGACATCTAGGTTCTGTAGCCGAGGATCGGACCGCCAAGGCCTCTGCCTCCGGCCGCCACCCAGCTCACTTAGCACCCGACCCCTTTGTCCCCCCCCTACGAGTAGTGAGCTAGTGGGAGGGGTGACCCACGTTACCTTTTCGGGCTGTGCCCGACCGGGCCCCATGGGTGCAGGCCCGGCCACCACACGCTCTCCATCGAGTCCCACCTCCAGGCCTGGCTCCAGAGGGGGACCCCGGTGACCCGCGTCCGAGCGAGGGAAAACGAAGTCCAATGTTTTTAATCATCATCAGGGTCTTCTAAACCACTCTCTGTCTCCCCTAGGACCTGTTTGTCATGGTGACTCTACCAGGGGCATGACAGCCCCCGACAACTTAGCTCCTAGGATCATTGGAACACGCAGACTCCTCCACCACGATAAGATGGTGGCTCAGGGGAGAAGTTAATATTACATATTTACATATATATTTTTTTAATATCTTACATATTTACATATTTTAAAACCTGTGTACAACCTTTTGAATACGTTTTTTTTATTATTGGAACCCCCTAGACATGAGACACACCACTATAGTCACCTTTACACTCGCTTTACCCGGTATAGTCGAAACAATCAGAATAAATAAGACATGCAAGACACTAGTAAGACTCGTACTCGTGTGTTGCAGTAAATTTGTTCTGGACTTGTGGAGCACAGGATATGTGTTGGGGGTTCAGACAAGTTTTATCTTGAGTAGATTATGGCCGCAGCAGTAAAACTTGTTATTATTATTACTATTGTTGTTATTATCGTGTCAGTTGTGAGATAATTCAAACTTGAAATACCTTGTTGTTCCGACGAACAAGTCTGATGCTTGTGTGTCGCATTGAACATTACTGTAACATTACTGACACCTAGAGACCAATGTAAAATGTAGAAGTCTTTGAATGCATCTTCTGAGTGACATATATGTTTATATTAGTTCATTTATAAAATGTTTATGCTCAAAAATGCTAAATTTAGGCAAAAAATACAAAACATGTGCTTAAATACACATTTTCTTTTACTAAAACCACAACACAGCATGATTATGAATGCACATATTTCGGAAAAACCAAAATATATATAGTTAAGCCGTAAAATTTGAACTGCAATCTGGCGAGGGATTACCGTATGCTGTATCACCATGTAAAATGGAATTTTTAGTGTTCCGTTCAAATCACCCCCACCAGGAAGCCTGCACTTTAATAGAGAAAGCAGGAATAGAAGAGCGAAAACTGTACATTGCTAACAACCCGAGGTATGCACTTGAAAATGAAGGCAAAGTTGTGAGAGAAGAGCAACAGGAAAGTCCTCCGCCTCCTCCCATTTTAGTCTACCGCACTGACCACTCTTTAAAATTTGCTCCTGCTCCATACCATATGGAGGAACAAGTGAGATTCCCTTTTAATTTTTGTCAATTTAAACAAATTGAATTTGGATCTCAATTAAATTCCTTCCTGCATCAATCAAGGTTTGCTGGTATCAACTCTGTGGCCGTGCAGCTGATAGTATCGACCTTAAAGTTCGCCTCGGAGACTGCAGCCTAGCAGGAACTGGAAATTTTGTATGTCATTTTTTTCACATAATATAAACTTTTTGGACCCATATTACAAGGAAAAATGTTTCTAGGTACCAGCTGTTTCTGGTGAGTGGGAGCTGAAGGTGGAGGGGCTTGAACCAAACCAGAAGTATGTGTTTGCTTTAGCGGCATACAACAGTGAGGGGAAGTTACTGGGCAACAACATAGGAAGAACGAGCATCCCACTAATGGCATCTGTGCCTCAGTCGCTGCTCTCCACATGGGCTCACTTGGCACAGGTATGCTTTTTTGTGACGACACTTTGCTTTCCTTGCAAATACTTCCTTGCAAATAATCAAAATCTTAAGACCAGTTAAAAAATCGCACAGTTGGATTTAAAAAATGTTCTAAGTAGAGCTTCAAAATGCAAAAAGAAAAAAAAACATAAGCACGTTTATTACAAACAACCATTTTACTAAATAGGCTGTTCATCAGCTGATCAAAGGTTTAAGAGCATAGCTTAAAAAAATCCACAAAATGCTTCTAAAATACAAATACAATTTTGAAAAAATAACTCAGTAAAGAGTAATTGTGGCATTTTGGTAAATAACCTCATTAATGACCTGCCAGTGTTTCCAGAAGGCTTGTGTTGTGGGAAAAATGGCTTCATGGCCGCCATTTGTTTTCAGCAAGTAATGTCCATTTTTGTAGATATTTTCAGTACTGTTGGAAGCCATCATGACCATCAAGATAAAACTTTGACCTTTCAATGCCCCATGTTTGGTGAGCAAATTCCCAACAGGCATTAAAAGAACAAGGGCTTTGAAGATGATTTTGTCCTTAAAACTCTTTTCTCATAGATGCCAACAGATAGTTATTGGGCTGCACTTGGCACCAGTAACAACCTTTATTTTGGCTGAGGATGGTCCCGTGTTTTGACAGACAGCCGGTTGGATCCACCTACTCATGCCCGGTGAAATGTTTGGGGCTCTACCGCTTACGTTTTTTTCATAACCCTCAGGATTTTTGAAGAGGTTTACTGTCTTCAAAAAAAACTGTCAGTGCGTGCAACCTCGGCAGCAATAGGGAACTACAAGTGGTATTGGTTTTTCCTACAACAAACTAACCTTGTTCAAAGAGAGGCAGCATTTTTGCCTTTGCCTGACAGAAAATGACATCGAATGCACTTTTTTGTGAAGATTTTGCCTTTTAAAGGCTGTGGTCATAAACGCTTGATCAGCTGATGAATAGCCTATTTCAGTTTGTCTGGTTGTCTCCATTTCTTCTTTCTGCGTTTTGAAGCTCTTCTTAGAACCTCCTTAATATCGAACAGTTCAAAATGTGAATTCTTGCAATTTTTGAACCAAATTTTGATCAGGAGTAAATGTCTTACCAAGTCAACATACTATAGTCATCATACTATTAGACTCTTAAGTACTTTTTTGTCTCCATACTTAGGTGGCATTCCAAACCAAGCAATACACCATTGCAAAGAGAGCTTGCAAAGAATTGTGGAATCACTACACCCTTCCAGACAGTGGGCCACAAAGCACACAGGATAGGCTTGCATCAACGGTGTAAGGTTGAAAAATCATAAATATATATTGTTTGGTCCTGACTGAACTCATTTAACTTATCCCCATTGAAGGCTGCATGTGAAGGCCCTACAAAAGTCATCTCCACTCCTGTGTCAGTTCTTCCTGACGTCCATCTTCATTGAGATAGACATCAACATTCAGCAGCACTCACTCCTGTGTGACTCGGGCAGCATATGCGGACTCTTTGTCTGGAAACAGGTCATTTTTTATTAGTGCCATGCAGTCCGTGTTATTCTAAGTGTTAGTAGACAAGGTACAATTCATCCATCCATGCATTTTCTATGTATTGCGCTTTTTTTTTATTACTATGAACCCACTGAAGGTCTGTTAAACACAAAATATGCACATGTGCTTGTATATGTAGGAGGCCAGACTTGATGAATGTGAACGGTTACTAGTGGCAATGGACTTGGCCATGTTGTTAAATAACAGTAGCTTTGCCGTTCAAGCTGTAATAAGCTGTTACGCCCTCTTGGTTCCTTTCGTCTTCCATCAGATCCCTTGTGATTCTGCAATCGAGGTAAAAACATGTTTTCTCAATGTAATATTGTATGAAATGTGAAAACCAAACCCGTTTTGTTTTTCAGTTGCTCACCAAGTGCTTAACAGTTTTGAAAGAGAATGGACCTCATCTGAAACAAAAATGGTCCAGAAACACAGTAGAGTCCCTTATGCACATGATTGCCTGTATCACCAGCTATTTGTCTAAGGTGCGTACGCATGTTTGTCAGAACTACTACAACTGCTACTAAGTCTCATGCTGGCAAGGTGTTGTGCACACAAGGGTCACAAAGCGTCTCCAGATGACATAAAAATATTGCAATCTAAATAGGATGGAAGTCCTAAATAATCAAGATGTATGCTGGGGTTTTTGAGCTGAAATAATTCTCCATGGCCAGGCATTGCGTGCAGCAAAGGAACATCTTAAGGCGGCCATGGTGATTGACAGTGGTCGTGCTCTTCTCCAAGGCATCTTTGATGCCCAAGAGCATCTCAGTAGACCTCCAAAAAAACTTGGGCCGGTAAAGATGAGTGTTGATTTGTTATTCTCTCTGGTTTTCAAATGTATTACCAAAATAATAAATCATTTAAAAATCTATTTTAACATGCTGCACTGAAAATTCAAAATATTTTGCGTTGTTTGTGTTTTGTGTATGTATTTTCTTAGTCAAAGATGGAAGATCCTGCTATAGTGAAGGATGAATTAAAAACAAGTCTGCAGATGAAAGAACTATATGAGAAGTACAGAGAAACAATCACAATAGAAGCAGCACCTGCCACAGAAAATGGTTATACAGTTTATTATATTTATTAAACATTCTTTTAAAATATATGAAATTACAGAATGGTAAATGCTGTACCCTGATGCAATAACTTTTAATTTGTATAGAGATTTTACCTTCTCTGACTGGTTCTGAGGATGTTGCTGTACTGCGTGAGCGGCTCTTCGGCAGCAATTTAATGGACGCTTTTGAAGCTGGTAAGTGCCATGCATCATAATTCTATTTTAAATCAAATCAATTACTACATTCTGGCATGTACCGTATATCTATGCTCTTTTTGTAGCGATGCATCTCAGCAACCATTCAAATTTCATTGAGTTTTCGGTGGTACTACTTCAGAGAGCCTTGGAAGAAGGACACCCAGGACTTGTGCTACAATGGGGTCAAACAATATTTGAATTTCTGGCCAGGTATAAACTAATTCTAACCATGATTTGCGTAATGTAAAAATAAATACTTAGATTTTTTTGTGTATCTTCATCAGGAGAGATGAGGTAACTGAAACATCCAAAGAATGTTTGGAGAGAAACAGTCAGTGTGATAAAGAAGAATCTAATGAACCCAACCAGGAAGACATTCCATCATCACAAGTAAGAGGGCAAATGGATATACTTGAAAATATGAATTTGAAATTAGAGTTTTGCCATGTTTCAAACAAGGCAGTTGTCAAACTGTTATGTTTGCCTGAATCATTATGTGAAATAGAGTGCCCAAACAATGCTCACTGACATGTGTTTTTAATTGAATGTGACTGCTAAATAACCCGCCATGGGACCAAATAATGGGCCCCTTCGTGAATCACCACCTTATCAGGGTGAAGGGGTTTGAGTGCCCGAGTGATCCTGGGAGCTATGTTGTCGGGGGCTTTATGCCCCTGGTAGTGTCTCCCAAGGCAAACAGGTTCTAGGTGACGGACCAGACTAAGAGTGATTCAGAAGACCCTAATGGAAAATACCAAGAGGAGTGACCGCACCTCGCCCGGACGTGGGATACCGGGGCCTCACCCTGGAGCCAGGCCTAGGGGAGAGGCTCGCAGGCGAGCGCCTGTTGCCCAGGCCTTCACCTGTAGGGCCTGGCCGGGCCTAGCCCATAGAAACCACATGGGAACTCCCCCCCGCAGACCCACCACCTGCGGGGCCAAGCATAAGGGTCCGGTGCAATGCGATTTAGGCAGTGGTCGAAGTTGGGTGTCCGGGCGACCTGGTCTTCGGCGGCCAAATCTGGTTCTTGGGACATGGAATGTCACCTCTCTGGTGGAGAAGGAGCCCGAGCTTGTGGAAGAGGCAGGGACATTCCGACTAGATATAGTCGGACTCACCTCAACCCACAATTTGGACTCTGTAACCAAATTCCTTGAGAAGGGCTGGACCTTGGTCTTCTCTGGAGTTGCTGCAGGGGAGAGGCGGCGAGCTGGTGTGGGCTTATTATTAGCCCCCCGGCTTGGTGCCTCTGTGCTGGAGTCATCCCCGGTGAATGAGAGGGTTATTTCCCTACGCTGTAGGACTGTGGTTTGTGCGTATGCGCCGAACGGCAGTTCAGAGTACCCAGCCTTCTTGGAGTCTATCAGAGGGGTCTTGGAGAGCACCCCAGCTGGTGACTCCATAGTTCTACTGGGAGACTTCAACGCCCATGTGGGCAATGACAGTGTGACTTGGAGGGGCGTGGTTCGGAGGAACGGCCTCCCTGACCTGAACCCATGTGGTGTGTTGTTGCTGGACTTCTGTGCGAATCACAGTTTGTCCATAACAAACACCATGTTCGAACATAAGGATGTCCATAAGTGCACCTGGCACCAGGACACCCTAGGTCGCAGTTCTATGATCGACTTTGTGGTCGTATCATCAGACCTGCGTCCGCATGTTCTGGACACGCTGGTGAAGAGTGGGGCTGAGCTGTCAACTGACCACCACCTGGTGATGAGTTGGATTGGATGGCGGGGAAGAATGCATGACAGACCTGGTAGACCCAAACACGTAGTGAGGGTGTGCTGGGAACGCCTGGCAGAGTCTCCCTTTCGTTGAGTCTTCAACTCTCATCTCCGGCAGGGCTTTGCCTGCATCGCAAGGGAGAAACAGATATTGAGTTCGAATGGGCCGTATTCCGTGCCTCCATTGCTTTTTTTTTTTTTTGCCATTGCTGAGGCAGCCAGTCGTAGTTGCGGCCGCAAGGTGATCGGTGCCAGTCGTGGTGGCTGCCCCAAACCCGATGGTGGACACCGGGGGTTAGGGCTGCTGTCAAGCTGAAGAAGGAGTCCTATCAAGCATGGATGGCTTGCGGGACTCCCGAAGCAGCTGACAGGTACCGGCAGGCCAAGCGTCACGCGCTTCGGCGGTGGTCGAGACAAAAACTCGAGTGTGGGAGCAGTTTGGTGAGGCTTTGGAGCATGACTTTCGGTCTGCCTCAAAGAGGTTCTGGCAAACCGTCCGACACCTCAGAAAGAGGAAGCAGCCCCCAGTTCACACTGTTTACAGTGAGGACCGGGGGTTGCTGACCTCGACTGTGGATATAGTTGGTCGGTGGAAGGAATACTTTGAGGCCCTTTTCAATCCCACTGACATGCCTTCCGTAGAGGAAGCAGAGTCTGAGGATACGTACGTGGACAGTTCTATCACCGTGGCTGAGGTAATTGGGGTAGTTAAATCACTCCCCAGTGGCAAGGCTCCGGGGCCTCTCGGGAGTTCCGCTCGGAATTCCTCAAGGCTCTGGATGTTGGGGGACTGTGTTGGTTGACAGGCCTCTACAACATTGCATAGAAGTCGGAAACAGTACCTCGGGACTGGCAGACCAGGGTGGTGGTCCCCATTTTTAAAAGGGGTAACTGGAGGGTGTGTTCCAACTATAGGGGGATCACACTCCTCAGCCTCCCTGGGAAAGTCTACTCCAGGGTGCTGGAGAGAAGGGTACGACCGTTAGTTGAACCTCGGTTACAGGAGCTGCAATGGGGTTTTCGTCCTGGTCGCGGAACACTGGACCAGCTCTACACCCTTGCAAGGGTACTGGAGGGTATGTGGGAGTTTGCCCAACCGGTCTACATGTGCTTTGTAGACTTGGAAAAGGCATTCGACCGTGTCCGTAGTAATGCGGTCGCTGTACCGGACCACGTGGTGAAGAGAGAGCTGAGCCGGAAGGCAAAGCTCTCTGTTTACCGATCGATCTACGTTCCCACCCTCATCTAAGGTCATGAGTTATGGGTCATGACCGAAAGACTGAGATCGCGGATACAAGCGGCAATTAGTTTCCTCCGTAGGGTGGCTGGACTCACCCTAAGAGATAGGGTGAGGAGCTCGACCATCCGGGAGTAGCTCAGAGTAGAGCCGCTGCTCCTTCACATCGAGAGGAGCCAGTTGAGGTGGCTCGGGCATCTAGTCCGGATGCCTTCCGGGCTCCTCTCTGGTGAGGTGTTTCGGGCATGCCCAGTCGGGAGAAGGCCCCGGGGAAGACCTAGGACACGCTGGAGGGACTATGTCTCACAGCTGGCCTGGGAACGCCTTGGTGTCCTCCCGTTAGTCGAACCTCGGTTACAGGAGCTGCAGTGTTGTTTTCGTCTACATGTGCTTTGTAGACTTGGAAAAGGCATTCGACCGTGTCCCTCGTGGTGTCCTGTGGGCGGTGCTCCGGGAGTACGAGATTGGTGGCCCACTACTACGTGCCATTTGGTCCTTGTACAATCAAAGCAGGAGCCTGGTTCACATTGCCAGCAGTAAGTCGAGCTTGTTTCCGGTGAACGTTGGCCTCCGCTAAGGCTGCCCTTTGTCACCGTTTCTGTTCATAATCTTCATGGACAGAATTTCTAGGCGCAGTCAAGGCGTTGAGGGAGTCCAGCTTGGTGACCTTAGGATCTCGTCTCTGCTATTTGCAGACGATGTGGTCCTTATGGCGTCATCAGGCTGTGACCTTCAGCGTTTACTGGAGCGGTTTGCAGCTGAGTGTGAAGCTTTTGGGATGAGACTCAGCACCTCCAAATCTGAGGCCATGGTTCTCAGTCGGAAACGGGTGAATTGTACCCTCTGGGTTGGGAGTGAGGTTTTGCCTCAGGTGGACGAGTTCAAGTATCTCAGGGTCTTGTTCACGAGTGAGGGACGGTTGGAGCGTGATCGCAGTAATGCGGTCGCTGTACCGGACCGTCGTGGTGAAAAGAGAGCTGAGCCGGAAGGCAAAGCTCTTTGTTTACCGATCGATCTACGTTCCCACCCTCACTTATGGTCATGAATTATGGGTCATGACCGAAAGAACGAGATCGCGGATACAAGCGGCGTAAATGAGTTTCCTCCGTAGGGTGGCTGGACTCACCCTGAGAGATAGGGTGAGGAGCTTGGCCATCCGGGAGGAGGTCAGAGTAGAGCCGCTGCTCCTTCACATCATGAGGAGCCAGTTGAGGTGGCTCGGGAATCTCGTCCGGATGCCTTCCGGGTGCCTCCCTGGTGAGGTGTTTCGGGCATGCCCAGCTGGGAGAAGGCCTTGGGGAAGACCTAGGACACGCTGGAGAGACTATGTCTCAGAGCTGGCCTGGGAATGCCTTGGTGACAAGGTTGCATTCTACAATAATTATTACAATTTCTATTCAAGTTAAGTGGTCAATTAAATTTGTATTCTTCTATAAAGCATAAATAAATTACGTTTTTTTTCTTGCAGAACATATTGTCTCAGAAAAGTACCAGTACTACAAGGAGATTGCAAAAAAGTACTACAAAGAAGCAAAAGTCCAAACTTCGACGGGGTGCACTTATGAGAGCTAGAAATGTCAGGTATAGTGTATATAAATGCAATAGGTCTACATGTGTATTTTGAATGCATTGCTGTAGTTGCTCTTTTTTGTGTAGGGAGGTACTAGCTGTGGAGAGGCTGCTGTTCTCAGTGAAGTCTCTCATTCAAGTCCAACAGAGGAGACTTCAATTGAGGAAAACGTGCTCTGAAGAGAGAGTGTGGAGGTCACAGCTCAACTACTGCATCGCTCAGGCACATCTGACTTTATTTGAGTGGGACATGCACCGGTTCCACAAAGGATCCTTGCAATCCAGGTTCTTGTGCATGAGACAGCTACGCGATCTGCCCCAAAATTGCAGCTAGGGCACTGTAGCATCCTTCACACACACGGTGGTCGAGTGGCGGTTGACAAAGCCTATGCTGAATCCCTATGAAAGTCCTCCAGGCCGGGCAGTGTAATATAGCGCCATCCTGTGGAATAGTTAGAATTAGGCCAGATCAAACTTGAAAATGTAATCCACACGTCAAAAAACGTTTTTAGAATAATTCAAACTAATTTTGGTGGGATATCTATTCATTCCTCCAAGTTAGTATTTCCAAGATAAAACGAGTTAAGGCCAGGCTGGCTTCTTAAGACCTAATACATATGAAAATGAGCCAAATGAGCTGTTTTTGAATGGCTCTTCTAATGGGACAGTTCACCAATATCCAAAGGTCAAAGGTGTCGAGAGAAGACCATTAGTCAATGGTCTTTTTGTGTAGGTTTTTCCCTGCTTGATGTTTTGGGCGTGTTCCCTGTTGGAATTCTCAAAACGACCGTGGCTTAAGACCTGCTCTGCGACTGAGTTTGGCACTGGGTTTCTACCTGTAAATTGATTAAATGTATTTCATAGTTGTCACTTAGTTGGGCGAAATCAATGCCTAGGGAACATACTACTTACTCCCCATAACTCATAGTTGGTTACCTTGTTAAAAGAAACACCACTCAGCATGATGTGCAGGCCACACCTTCATACAGGATTTAATTGAGATCTCATTTGATTGTGCAGGAGCTCCTATTAAATTATGTGCTGTGGGTTTCAGATACAACCACTTAAATCCATCAAGTTTCTTTCTGGCCAACTCTGGTTTCCTGATGCAGAGATACTCAAAGTCTAAACTTACTTCCACAAGAGACTATTCAGACTCAGATGGCTCAGAAGATTCTTTTAACAAAGACTGGAATACAAAAGAAGGTAGGTAAGATGACACAATGGGGAATGTTTGAAAATAGGAAATCATGTTGCCACTGCTTTCTTTCAGCATATGATGGTTCTGTGGGCAGTTGTGAGGAGGCCCAAAACCCTTTTCAACAGCTAGAGGAGGGGAAACTTACCAGTGGAATTCTACTGCACTCGCTGGAGAAAGCTGCCTTGCACCTGCGCAAGGCGATGGTATAGTTTGTTAATCACATACTACTATTATATTCACTTTTTTCTTTGCTTAATTTTTGTGTATTGTTTTGATTTTTGTTTTTAGGTTTTGGCCCATCGCGGAAGTCACTGGACAACTCTGCAGAAAGTCTGTCACACTGTGTGGGAGGAAAGCAGCAGAATTATTGCATTACAACAGACAGCTGCTCAGCTTCAACCGCCCTTGGTTACATCACAGGAGTTGCACAAGATCTTTACCCCTCTATTGGTGCACACAACAGATCTAATTATGGACATGCTCAGCAGACTGGGAGTAAGCGGCTTGTGAATGCATGTTACAGTACAACAAAATATTTTTTCATTCAATTTTAATCGTCCATTTGTTGTCACCTCAAGCTGTGGCGTGTGTATGACAGCGTAACTGAAGAGGAAGAAGAGTTCAATCTTTGTTTCTCAGTCCCACTGGATGACTGCACCCAAGTGGATATGCGTTGGGTCCGCACCATGGTGTTGCGCACTCTTGAGCTGCTCCATAATGCGGGCAAATGGGAAAACCTGGCACACTTTGCCTTACTTTTCAACTCGTACACCTGGTAAATGGATATCAATTTTTAAGCACAATACAAGAGCTGTATTAAAAACATGCCTTGAAAAGAAGACATTAATGCTCTGTTTGAACAAAAAGGCATTCATTTAATCAAATAATAACGCTGTTGTTGTGATGTATTCACTACATTCTACTAAGGGGTACTTATAATATTTTGCTTCACCAGTTTACCTCCAAAATAATTGTAGACCCGACTTTAAATAGTCTGCAAATCTCTCAGTGTTCACACAGTATCAGTAAAAATCAGTGTAACTGTAGAATTGGATTTGTTATCTTAGCTTATGGTACCTGATGTCAGAAATGATGAAAAAATTGAGTGGTAGTCTGTATGTTGAGGGATGAAAGCAACATATACTATGGTTAGGGGAGTTTTAAAGTGTCTGTGGCATACATTTGGTGGCAAAACTTAAGTTAGCTTAGCAGGTTTGAATAATAGTTTTTTAATTTTCTAAAACTGTTGTACCCAAGCGGGGAGGCCCCCCTCAAACGTTGAAAACTTCTGCTATAGTCTTTAATTGCAGCCACAAAACAATTTGAACAGAAGACCTGACCTGTGTCATTTTAGCGACAGATACGCCTTGACAGTAACGCCCCTCCTGATCCTGGCCCAGAGGAAGCTACTTGAAAGGATTAGTGATAACGCCGGGCCAAGGGTCCCACAACCACACCATCTTAAAACCGAATGGGTCACTGGCAAAGCGGTAACACATCATTTTGAAGTAATAGTAATTTAGCAAACAATCTAAAGCATGATTATGTTTTAGGTAACATACAAGAGTTATGCAGGCAGCCAGGTGCTCAGTGGATGGGTACCTCATTCTGTTCAGCGACCATCAAGCCACAAGAACGCTCCCCTCCTGATGCCTCCTAAAAATACAGAGCTCATAGGTTAGAACACTGAAGCATGACATGTTTTGTTTTCTTTTGTTTACTTTGTTTTCTGTGTCTAAAGATGCAGAGATCCAGCGGGCCCTGTCCCTTGTGTGCGTTCCCCTGGATGTGGAAAACACCCTGCACTTTTACCGTCAGTCTCTTGAAAGAGTACCACATTGTCTCCAAGTTTTTCGCTATAGCCGATCATTACTGCTGCTGCTACTGGCCCATACGCAAGCAGGTTTTGAAAGTGAGCAATGCTTACTGGGAGAGATTGATTTCAACCCTATACTTATGGCCTCACCAAACATCCAGCCTTGGAACCTCATCGATAACAGCAACATCACTCCAAAAACTCTCTACAATCTCCCTATCAGCCTTGACCATTTGCCAAAAGTCATCTCTACATATGCTGCTTCCACAAGTAAGGGCACACAATACAAGAAAATTCCAAGAAGTGCTGAAAACTTGAGCAATTAAAGACAGCGGTGTCCATTACTGGGATCAAGGCAGTTAATTTCTGCATTGTTTTTGTTCTTTGCCAACTACTCCCAGAATATCTCCAGAGCAAGAGCCAAGAATCCCTCAGGGTATTTGCACTGCATGAAATGGGAAACCTGCATTTTTACGATGGAAACACACGGTATGAAATCTTTTTTCACCTACGTCTGTGAATGCGTACATTTTGAAACAAGTCCTTCATTGAATCCTGCCTCTTTCCTGCAATTACACAGCCAGAACTAGGTTACAGAGATTGCCAGCTTTTCATTATTGCACTGCTTTTTTCTTCTGTTTTTTTTTAACCTAGGATGGCAAACATTTGCTGGAGTAAAGCTGTTGATGCTGCGTTGCAGAACTCAGGGGTGATAGAAAAATGGGATGGGGCAACATTTGGAGGTGGCACACTGCAGCAAACTTTAAAACACGCTGGGCTTTGGGGATGTCTGCAGGCGGCAGTGCTTGCTGCTAAGATTGCACAGTAGGTTCCACAGATTTTTATTATTTAAAGCGTTGTGCTTTACATGGATGCCGCCAAAAGTTGTGGGAGTGAATTAAATATGGTGTTGCAATAACTCTGCAGCCTTAGTATTTTTTAAGAAAACATTTTATGTGGCCGTTTGTAAACAAAAAAAATAAGCACATTTTTTGGGGATGACTAAAATGTAAAAATTAAGTCACTCTCAATTTTTTGGGCATGATTGTACCACACAAAGTGAATACACTCCTCATATGTTCAGCAACCATTTTTATCTCCTAAAGCAAGGGTGTCAAACATTGAAGTTAGGACTGCTCTCAGAGGGACACTTGTAACTCTCAACAGATGGGATAGGGTCCAGCATACCCGCGGCCCTAGTGTGGTGGAAAATGGATGGATAAATAAATATGGATATAACCTCATGCATTTGATTATTAGAATTGATAGATAGCTTGCCTAGAAATGAGCAGTGAAGTGAATGTGAAGGTGACAAGGCATACATTTAAGTATTTATTTTTGATAACAAACAATGCTCTCAGTATTTTGTTCATGGCACATAGTATTAAAGTTCAGAAGATTTGTCTGTCAAAATAAAAGAACAAAAACATTGAGAAAGAAATAGCTGAATTCCATTATTGACACATTATTCTCACGCCTTCGCGGGCCACATCTGGCCCCCGGGCTTTGCGTTTGACACCAGTGTCTTAAAGGGACAATAAACTGAAATGAAACTTGGATACTAGTAACCAGCCTGTATAACAGTATTATCTACTGAAAATGAGTCAACATATCCATTATTCTCTGAATAGCTGGCAACACAAGTGAATACCAATGTAATGGTGGCCTCCAGTTAGGCATGGCCCATGGCAGAATGAGTGTACTGGGATGGTGGAGCTGTGGTTCGTTGGGGGAAATGTGAATTTTAATGGGTATTCTGATCCCTTCCCACCTCACAATGAACGGTCACAAATTGTGGGAAACGTGGCCATATTTCTTTGAATGCGCCATATTTATCTAGCCCTGCATTTATCATCTTGGTAATTGAAATTACCAGAGTTGTTACTGGAATCTTTTTCCTCTCCTCTATGACACCACAGAGCAGGTGATTGCTCCCACTTTTCTATTATCTATGATCTATTGTATCTACACTGCTGTACAAGCTGTACACCTACTAGGCCTATCTAAGTTTAAGCTAGTTAGCATTGTGCGAAGATATATTGTAGAAAATAAGTTGTCAAAATGCGAGGAAAGTACTGCACTCAGTTTATTGAGATACTGTATGTATTTATGCATCCATCTACAGGTATATTCTAACTTCAGATATCAGCCAGAGAACCATGTGCTGTCTTTTATCTGCTCACCTTTTTAAGGTAAATATTAAAGGAGTGGTTTCTTTCTTAAGTCAATATTTTGACCATATTTATGTATAACCTTCTTCCTCCAAATAGTGTGTGCTGTGCTGCTCCTTGGCTCATCCCCTCGATGACCTCCAGTATGCTTCATACAGCATCGGAGATGAATTACTCCCTGGGGTTGATCTTTTCTCAGAACATCGCAGGGCCGACCTCGGGACTACTGTCGCGAGCCTGAACTTTATCTGCCAGTGGCTATTCATCACAGGCTACTACATAGCGGTACACACACAGGAGTCATTTTTAACCACCTGCACTATACTGCAAATATTTTATATTCAACATGAACTAGATTCAAAATGTTGACTTTAGAAATGTTGTTTAGCTACATTAGAGGGACAAATAAATTATTACATTTCAAATGTAATCAACTAAGTGTTCAGTGATTGTATATAGTGTTGAATAAAGTTTGTAATTTACTTTCAGCTTCTGCCCATGCTTGCCCTTTATCAGCACCTTGTGGGGACAGTTTGCAGAGATGCTGAACACAATATTGAGTGCAAAATACTAAAGGTCAGCATTTTTAAACCTTGCTGCAATGCTTATGTGGGATTTTTTATTTATTTGAAAGCTGTTTCTGCAGATTCGCACTCTCGCTGAACTGTGCCTCTTCTCTGAGGCCATAAAAGATACACTGCAGCTCTCACAAGGAGTGGGGATTCTTCTCACTAATGGACGCTACATCACTAATGAGTTCCTCCAAGTATAAGCACGCACACACACACACACTCTATTTTGTTTCTCTCACCCATTAAGTTAATTTAAGTTAACGTGGATGAAGGAAAACTGCATTTTTGGGGAAATTTTGCCCATCATCCACAGTCCTTACGTAAGACATGAAACACCTCCAAAAAACCTCCAAGACGGTTTTGTTGTTTTATATACAGTACATCCTGTGACCTTGTAGTAACACTTAGGCACATTAGTGGTAACATGTAATACTTACATTATGTTGCCATATTTTGGTCCTTTAAAGTGTTGGTCGCATTAAATTTCACATAGCAACACAGAAGCAAACGCTGCACCTAGCGTAAATTTTTCCAGAGTCAAAAACAAAAACACAACATTAGTAGAGGCTGCTCCAATATGTAGCATAATGTTTCAGTAGTGGTCTGAGGCATTGTGAGTGCAGCCGGGTGAGTGTGGTGGAGCTAGTTGCTAGCCGTTGTAGTGTGGCGAGGTGTCAGTATGCCAGTGTCGTAGTTCTTTGGCGTACCAGTGTTAATAATAATAACAACAACGTCATTGTAGCTTGGTTAATATGCACGCCACATTATATGTACAGTAAATAGAACGTTGTTGGAGGTTTTATTAGCTTTTTTTCAAAAGGCTGTATAGATGGAATAGGTGCTTCCCAGTGCATTCTTACCTGTGTCTTTTTAACTGTTTAAAAAGAAGACTAAAGTGTTCATGTCTGTCATAAGGATTGTGGATGATAGGCAACATTTTTAAAAAGTGCATTTTTCCTTTAATGTTGTTGAACGACTTTATTTAACTCAGCTCGCCAATCCTAATAATGATGTGTTCTTGTTCTGCAGCCTCAGAAGATGTTTCATAATGACAAAACACTCGTAGACAATGCTCAGGTACAGTCTCTGCTTCATGCATTTCATAATATGAGCAAGGCTTTATGTGGTCTACAAAATCACACATGCTGCTATTTCTAAACAAACACACACACATACACTGCCTGGCCAAAAAAAAAGTTGCCACCTGGATTTAAGTACGCAAATAGGTACAAGGTTGCTGCAGTTGGTCAGGTCTAGGTTCAGCAACACTATGTGCGCAAAGAATGAGGTCAGCTGACTACCTGACTATACTGAATGAGCAGGTTATTCCATCCATGGATTTTTTCTTCTCTGCTGGCACGGGCATATTTCAAGATGACAATGCCAGGATTCATCGGGCTCAAATTGTGAAAGAGTGGTTCAGGGAGCACGAGACATCATTTTCATACATGGAGTCCAGACCTTAACCCCATTGAAAATCTTTGTTATGTGCGGGAGAAGGCTTTGCTCAGCGGTTAGACTCTACCATCATCAATGCAAGATCCTGGTGAAAAATGTATGCAACACTGGATGAAAAGAAATCTTGTGACATTGCAGGAGCTTATGGAAACAATGTGAATGCGTGCTGTAATCAAAGCTAAAGGCAGTCCAACAAAACATTAGAGTGTATGACTTTTTTTTTGCCGACTTTTTTTTGGGCCAGGCCATGTATATGCTGCATATTAAAAATAGGACATCAATTATTTGCAAATCTGTTTATTAGTTATAGCAACTCAATCATCCACCCATCCATCCATTTTCTTCCGCTCATCCGAGGTCAGGTCACGGGGGCAGCAACCTAAGCAGGGAAGCCCAAACTTCCCTCTCTCCGGCCGGCCACAATACCAAACTAACACAAATGAACTTAAAAATGTGGCTCCCAGTAATCTGAATATAAAAGATTTAAATGTTTCAAATTGTGTTAACCACAAATAAACCTCAATAAGAAATATAAAATACTAAGTAAACATAATTCAGCCACTGGCTTGCACTAAATTTTTTGCACTTCAATGAAAGCAAGACTGAAGTCATTGTTTTTAATTCCAGTGGTTCCTCAATCTTAATCCCTGACCTGGCCCCTTTCAGAAACGCTGCCAGGCCTGTAGTGGCAAACCTAGGTGTAAAAATGGACTCTGATTTTAAATTGGATAAACAGATAAATCATGTTGTAAAAACCGGCTTTTCATTTGCGTCTTTTAGCCAAAGTTAAAACCTGCGTGTCGCCGCCTAATTGATCCATGCTTTCATTACTTCCCAGCTGGATTATTGCAGCGCTCTTTACTCTGGAGTCTCCTCAGCCACTTTGTCCCGGCTTCAGCTTCTGCATAATGCTACTGCACGTCTTTTAACCAACACTAGAAAGGGGGAATACATTACTCCGGGTTAGCATCATTACATTGGCTTCCAGTCAAGTTAGGGTTGATATTCAGGTTTTATTGCTTGTTTTTAAACGCTCTTAACGGTCTAGCTCCTTCTTATATTTCTGTGCTTTTATCTCCTTAAACTCCTTCCAGATTTCTCAGATCTACGGACCAGCTTTTATTAAAAGTGCCAAAGAGCAGACTTAAGAGCCGGGCGGACCGGGCTTTTTCAGTCAGAGGTCCTGCCCTATGGAACAAACTGCCACTACATGTCAGGCTTACACCAAGTTTGCCGGTTTTTAAGACGCGTTTAACAAACTTATTTTACTCATTGGCTTTTAACACAAACAGAGAGTCATCGCGTCCCTGGGTTTTATTTAGTTTTATTTGTCTTGTGATTTTATATTACCATTTGTTTTGTATTTATTGCTATTTTATATACTCGATTTTAACTATGCTATGAAGCACTTTGTTCAACTTTGTTGTTTTTAAATGTGCTGTACAAATAAAATGGATTTGGATTTGGATTTATACTGCACTCTTTTCTCAAATTTTTCTCCAATTTTCTCCAATTTGTTTTGTTTTATAAGTTACTAATGCCACTATTGACAAACTGCACATCTAAATTGACTTGATGTGTGGCCTCCCTAGTGGATGTGGCTCTACACAAACGCATAGGGTGTTTACGCTAGAAACTCGGCCCGATATGAGCATCAAACAGTGGTTCCTTCTTGTTAATAGTGTATATACAGTGCATTTCAAAGTTGTTCTTTTTAGTAGGATTTTTTTGTCTTTTTCTTAGGCATGTGAGGAACTTCTCAACTGTGACCTTTCCTCAGAGGTCTGTGCACTTTTCGGATCCACACTGAGTATCCGATTTAGCCTTGCACTTGTTCAGTGCATCTTGGCTGTCAGTGACAGCGTTCATAGCCCTCTTGACCCAGCTCTGCAAGAAAGAACATTTACTCAATTAAATTGCACAGAAGAACACAAAGAGGGCCAAACATGTCGTGAGGACTCCGTCTTGCAGAATGAAAAAACAAAAGCGAGGGTATTTTCACAGAAAAATCTCACACCAGAAAGGATTAAGGTTAGATTTTTTTTTAACTGATGTTGACTTTTCACTTCATTTCGTGTCCTTACCTGTCATCTCATCTGCTTCAGTACCTCCTGCTGGAAGAAGCTAAACTCCTATTGGAATCCATATTAGAAAAGCTCCCATCTCCCTCCTGTTGTGAAATTGAGAACCTGGAATTTAAAATAGAGGCCAATCTACTCAAGGCCAATCTCTACATGCAGCAAGGACATATTGCACTAAGGTGTGCCAGCCTTGTTTGTTTTTATCTCGTAATTTTCTTTCATATCAAGCCTAATATCTGTTCAATTTTTAACATCATCAAGTTCTGAGATGGCAGTTACATCACTGTTGCTGCTGCAGGACTTCAAAGTACCTGTACTTGATCCTGAGAAATCAAAACCTGATCCCTCACCTGTTGAGAGTGAAAATGAACAGGTAGAATTATTTACTCGGGGGGGGGGGATATTTAAATGTCCTGTGTTTGCATGAAAATTTACATGAATACACAATACCTGCTTAATCTGTCAAGGCATGTGTGGATGCATGAGGCTGTTTGTGTTTTTTTCTGTCAACAGAACAACGAAGATGGCATACGGCATGAAGACTGCCCCAGAGCAGTTGAGGCAAGTGAGCGGGTGGGTGGTGTTTTGTGGCTACGTTGCCGTGTGGCTCTTTTCCGCTGCCTCGCAGCACAGGCCTCTGATGCCGCAACTCCTCATACAGGTCTGTTTGGTTGTAGTTTCTTTTACTTTCAGGCTTTTTTTAAGAGAGGTTGTAGATTTTGCATAATGGATCTTACTCTTTACACCTAATGCGTATGTGTACAAATAAATCAATGATGTATTGCCTTTTAAAGCTAAGATTCACGACAAGACAGCTCAGGTGCTAAAGCAGTGTCTTGACGACTGTACTCTTTTGGGAGATGTCAACATTCAAGCCCTTTTGATGGTGGAAGGTGCACAATTAAAAGCACAGAGAGGCAGGGTGGATGAGAGCATGGCACTGCTGCAGGTAACAACACAAAAAGCATTTTGTGACTGTAGTAAATTACAAATTAATTTTTTTATGAAATACATCTATACTCTGATAACTATAGACTCAAAAATGACACCATGTAAAAATTTATGTAGGAAGCCGTGAACCTCCTGTCAGGATGGCCTCGCTTGCCACCAGGATCCAATGTGACTCTGATTAGGGCAACTTTGCTCCTGAGCAGACTGAAAGGAACACAAGGTGGCAAACTTGTAGAGCTGGCACATAAGCTTTTGCAAAAGCAGGTAAAAAAACATAACCACCACACACAAAAATGATTCCAGTCTGTATTAAAATAGGAAACAAAATTCAACAAAACTCCTCTTCTCTATTTGTTGTAGCTGTGTGATTTTGGTGAGAGTGTTGTTTTTGAAGATGGCAAAATGTGCATTTCTTCTCCTGGTCCCAAAAACATTTACCTCCCTTATTTCCACATGTTAAATCAAACAACATTGCAAGGTATCTCTACCGTTTTGTTAAACCATACATTTGGAAGCTGTGCATATTTTTTTGTATATTTTAAGACAATTTGTATAAATGTATTATTCTTGTATTTGTGATGCATTTAAACTTCCTTTCAGGTCATATCTTGGATCTTTGTCCTGTGCATGCGGTGACTTCAAATGTGCAGTAAAAATCAAACTTTATGGTGTAATTTTCAAAAAAGACTATTATGATTGACATTTCTGTGAAAATGGGAATAAAACTGAGTTTTTAAAAAAACATAATGATGTGGTTGTGTTTTTGTCATTTTGAAGAAAAGTGAAAATTGCAAACCATAATTCCCAATGCCAGTCCCCTTGCAGTGATTTAAGGGTTATACTTCATACCAGTTACACACAAAACACAAGCTGCTGAAGCACATTTAATTTAAGGATGCGGGAAAACAATACGTTAATGCCTCCTTCATAACCTCAAACGCGGTTTAGATTGTACCGGAAGTGTGTACTCGCTCGTCTTGTTCTGAAAGAACCAGTCGGAAATTGAAATTGTGCGGGCACATTCACTTGACTCCGGTGTCGGCGCTTGACTAACGGATGTTTCTTCCTCATCCCGTCCATCAAATGATGTTTGACGTTTGGAAATCTGCAGCAGTGTCTAGTTATCTTGTTTTGTTACGGACCAGCATCATGAGATTACATCCCAGTTGCTAGTTAGCTGTCTTCATGGGTTTTCCAGCCAAAAGATGATCGCCTCACTTTCTCGGGGAAGTTTGCTGGATGAGGTGCTGCACGGAGGCTTTAACGAGGTAGTTTCTGCTTCCTGTGTATTATTAGGTCAACTTTAGAACACCTCAAAGTTGTCGACGAGGATAAAATAAGATAACGATACACCTTGAAAGTGCTAGCATGATGTGCGGCGAATAAAGGTACAACATGCTAACCTCAACAAGCACCAGCTAGCAACTTCTACTACTGTCGTCAGTTTTGTACAGTAACCGACGTTGGTTTGTGGTTGTCAAGGTGCTAAATGAGATGAAAATAAATTCGTTTTAAGATTACAATGTACACCATTAGTATAGTGTATTTTAAAATGTTGTCATTGAATGGGTTTGTGACCGTGTATCCTGGACAACGGTGAGTCACGTGACTGGGCAGCGGTCGTAAAAATTGTAATGACATCTCCAAATATTTACCACATATACGATATACTTACAATATAATTAGTCAACCACGAAATGTTGTCCATGACTGATGTTTTTAATTTAAATGTATCATTTATCAGGTGCTGCGATACAGTGGACCGACCCCGCCCCCACCCCCCTTTGTTCTAGCATAATAAACAAAGGACCTTGTTTGTTTTGCAATAGTCTCGGCCTTTTGTGCATATTTTTAAATGAAAATGTGGTGTGTTTGTGTGTTTTTCCCATTTAAACACAGCAGCAATTGACCACCTACATCTCCTGGGTGAATTCTCAGTTGAAGAGGAAACCGGGACTGAGGCCCATCACTGACTTCAGACGGGATCTGCAGGATGGGGTTGTTCTCATACAACTAATAGAGATAGTCGGTAAATAAATGCATATGTATTCATATACTGCTTTTTGTTTATTGGTTTGTGCTGGTTGGATAATCAGGAGAATGCCAATTCAGTCATATTAATATGCTGCTGATTGAAATGTACTCACCACGACACTTGGGTACATCAAAAGATTATCTCTCGTTTCCTTTCAGCTTATCCCATCAGGGGTCGATGCCCTTTCTGACACAACCCTCTGTATGAGGGACATGATCTAATATATGTATGTAATAGAAAAACATTATTACTCATTCATTTTCTATACCGCTTGTCCTCATTAGGGTTGCGGGGATGCTGGAGCCTATATCAGCTGACTTTGGGCGAGAGGCGGGGTACACCCGGGACTGGTCGCCAGTCAATCGCAGGGCACATATAGACAAACAAAGACATACAACCATTCACACTCACATTTATACCTATGGACAATTTAGAGTTGCCAATTAACCTAACATGCATGTTTTTGGAATGTGGGGGGAAACCGGAGTATTGGAGAAAACCCACGCACGCACGGGGAGAACATGCAAACTCCACACAGAGATGCCCAACGGAGATTCGAACCCTGAACCTCCTGACCATGAGACCAACGTGCTACCCAGTCAGCCATTGTGCGGCAACATTATTACTATTTAAGATATCTATTTTGCAACAATGTGACGCTGCTACTGCCATTCACAGAAACTAATTTTACTTCATCTTAAGCACATTTCCAAGTGACTTGATTACTGAAAATGGAGTGGTCTCCGGTCATATAGATAAATGCCTGATCATCTCTGCTGTTGATTAAATAAATGCACCTCTGCCACTATTTGAGGCAATTCGGTAGCTGTATGTAATTGTTTATTATCAAAATTGTTAAACTGTAAAGTTTAGAGATAAAAACAACATAGTCATGAAACCAGCAAAATATTGACTTAAAATGTTTTTATCATACTGCTGTCATCTGCCAGTGAATAACTATAAAGTACAAAAGTGAAATTAAGTTCTGATTGCCAAACACCCTCCAGCGAGTTTTCTGAACCACTGCCATCTTGGCTGTGAAGTCTTGCCGAGAGAGAACCCTTTCCGGCAACCAGACACAACAAAACACAGCCATTGACGCACAGCAAAACAAAAAGAATATTCACAACAGTAACACAATAACATTGGCTGATATTGTGTCTTAAGGAGTAGTTATTGATACATTGTACATTGTTGCTGCATTAAAAACTGTTTTTCAACATTTACAGAATTAGCGATGTCGGCTGGCACTATCTCAGTTTTGGAAGGCAGAGCTGCAGTGATTGACACTGACAGATCTAGGCAGATTTTCTTCAAATTTGGCATGAAAACCCATATTCTTTATGACTGGTAAAATATATCTAGTACAAAAAAATGTGTTTTGCTTACTGCCGCCTAGGTATGCTTTACCATGCTTGAGTATCTTTTGGGTTTTTGACTTTTTGTCTATTTCCATCTGCATCAGTGCTTGCTCACGAAAAATTAATCGGGACAGCTGATTTTAACACAAAATGTACCACGCAACAAAATGAAACCTGTGTATTCCGTGTGTAGCTCCAAGAAGGAGGGTTCTCGAAATGACGTCACAGAATTGTTTTTCAGTGGAGATACATTTTCATAAGGCTAAATATGTCAAACACACATCTAGGAAATATCCTTTCCAAGGTTATTTGCACGGCAAAAATAACAAAACAATCTTGAACGTTTAATTGATAAATTGACGATTAATCGATTATTCAGTTAATCAACTATTTTGGTAATCAATTATTGGTTTCATTTAAAAATGTACTGTAAATATCCTGATTGATGATTCAGATGTGACTGTTCTTTAATTTTCTTAGTCATCACTGAAAGCAGACCTATTATCTTTGTGTTTCAGACAAAACAAGAAAATCACACACATCAGCTTTGACTTTGGTAGATGTGTGCGTAGAGCATGCTAGAACATTCCCATGCAAAGTAGGGGATTTATCCACTTTTACTTGTGCGTAGGAAAATGCGTGTATTTATAAACAGCTCCTCCCCTCGGAGCAAACAAGCCGATGCCAAACTAAAGTTTGTTTATTTATTGGTGATGCACATGTAGGAGTATGTGCCTGTGATTTACGGTTTTGGAGTAGAGTGTTTGTGATGTGTCAGTTGATTGGTTAGACTTCTCCACTTCAATTTTGGTTGAAATTCCTCTTCCTCTCCCCCTTTGCTATAATTTTGGGGAGGGAAAATGTCAATTCATGCATTCTTAGAGGCAGATATTAAAAATGTGTTTTTTTCCAGATTAATGTAAAAAAGAATCTGTTATTAAAATAATTGATAGCTGTAACCCTAAAATGAACGTGTCTCAGTGTCATGGGCACTTTTAAGATCAACTACCAAGAGCAAACTTGCCATCTCTAATGACCAGCAGGGGGCGACTGTACACCTGCAAAATCCACTGTCTAAAAGTAAAACAAACCTGAGGCAAACTCCATTATGCTAGTAAAGCATCTAAGCTGCTCATTATACTCATTTAATTGGGAGCACATTCATCAATCCATCCATTTTCCTCCGCTTATCTGGGTCCGGGTCAAGGGGGCAGCAGTTTTAGTAGGGAAGTCCAGACATCCCGGTCACCGGCGACCTCTTCCAGCTCCGCCGGGAGGACACCAAGGTCGTTCCCAGGCCAGCTGTGAGACATAGTCCCTCCACCGTGTCCTAGGTCTTCCCCGGGGCCTTCTCCCAACTGGGCATGCCTGAAACACCTCACCAGAGAAGCACCCGGAAGGCTCCTCTCGATGTGAAGGAGCAGCGGCTCTACTCTGAGCTCCTCCCGGATGGTCGAGCTCCTCACCCTATCTCTTAGGGTGAGTCCAGCCACCCTACGGAGGAAACTAATTGCCGCTTGTATCCGCGATCTCGTTCTTTCGGTCATGACCCATAACTCATGACCATAGGTGAGGGTGGGAATGTAGATCGATCGGTAAACAGAGAGCTTTGCCTTCCAGCTCAGCTCTCTCTTCACCACGTGGTCCGGTACAGCGACCGCATTACTACGGACACGGTCGAATGCCTTTTCCAGGTCTACAAAGCACATGTAGACCGGTTGGGCAAACTCCCACATACCCTCCAGTACCCTTGCAAGGGTGTAGAGCTGGTCCAGTGTTCCGCGACCAGGACGAAAACCACATTGCAGCTCCTGTAACCGAGGTTCAACTAACGGTCGTACCCTTCTCTCCAGCACCCTGGAGTAGACTTTCCCAGGGAGGCTGAGGAGTGTGATCCCCCTATAGTTGGAACACACCCTCCGGTCACCCTTTTTAAAAATGGGGACCACCACCCCGGTCTGCCAGTCCAGAGGTACTGTTCCTGACTTCCATGCAATGTTGTAGAGGCGTGTCAACCAACACAGTCCTCCAACATCCAGAGCCTTGAGAAATTCTGAGCGGAACTCGTCTACCCCCGGAGCCTTGCCACTGGGGAGTGATTTGACTACCCCAATTACCTCAGCCACGGTGATAGAACTGTCCACGTACGTATCCTCAGACTCTGCTTCCTCTATGGAAGGCATGTCAGTGGGATTGAGAAGCGCCTCGAAGTATTCCTTCCACCGACCAACTATATCCACAGTCGTGGTCAGCAAGCCCCCGTCCGCACTGTAAACAGTGTGAACTGGGGGCTGCTTCCCCTTTCTGAGGTGTCGGACGGTTTGCCAGAACCTCTTCGAGGCCGACCGAAAGTCGTGCTCCATAGCCTCACCGAACTCCTCCCACACCCGAGTTTTTGCCTCGACCACCGCTGAAGCCGCGTGCCGCTTGGCCTGCCGGTACCTGTCAGCTGCTTCGGGAGTCCCGCAAGCCATCCATGCTCGATAGGACTCCTTTTTCAGCTTGACGGCAGCCCTAACCCCCGGTGTCCACCATCGGGTTCGGGGCTTGCCACCACGACTGGCACCGACCACCTTGCGGCCGCAACCACAACTGGCTGCCTCAGCAATAGAGGCACGGAATACGGCCCATTCGGACTCAATATCCCGGTCCTCCCTCGAGATGCAGGCGAAGCTCTGCCGGAGATGAGAGTTGAAGACTCGACGAACGGGAGACTCTGCCAGACGTTCCCAGCACACCCTCACTACGCGTTTGGGTCTGCCAGGTCTGTCCGGCATCCTTCCCCGCCATCTAATCCAACTCATCACCAGGTGGTGGTCAGTTGACAGCTCAGCCCCTCTCTTCACCCGCGTGTCCAGAACATGCGGACGCAGGTCTGATGATACGACCACAAAGTCGATCATAGACCTGCGACCTAGGGTGTCCTGGTGCCAAGTGCACTTATGGACATCCTTATGTTCGAACATGGTGTTTGTTATGGACAAACTGTGATTCGCACAGAAGTCCAGCAACAACACACCACACGGGTTCAGGTCAGGGAGGCCGTTCCTCCCAACCACGCCCCTCCAAGTCACACTGTCATTGTCCACATGGGCGTTGAAGTCTCCCAGTAGAACTATGGAGTCACCAGCTGGGGTGCTCTCCAGAACCCATCTGATAGATTCTAAGAAGGCTGGGTACTCTGAACTGCCGTTCGGCGCGTACGCACAAACCACAATCAGGACCCTTCCCCCAGCCCTAAGGCGTAGGGAAATAACCCTCTCGTTTACTGGGGATGACTCCAGCACAGAGGCACCAAGCCGGGGGGCTAATAATAAGCCCACACCAGCTCGCCGCCTCTCCCCTGCGGCAACTCCAGAGAAGAACAAGGTCCAGCCCCTCTCAAGAAATTTGGATTCAGAGCCCAAACTGTGGGTTGAGGTGAGTCCGACTATATCTAGTCGGAATGTCTCCGCCTCTTCCACAAGCTCGGGCTCCTTCCCCACCAGAGAAGTGACATTCCATGTCCCAAGAACTAGATTTGGCCGCCAAAGACCAGGTCGCCCAGACACCCGCCCTCAACCACTGCCCAAATCACAATGCATGCTTGCCCCTGCAGGTGGTGGGTCTGCGGGGGGGAGTTCCCGTTTGGCTTCTTCGGGCTAGGCCCAGCCAGGCCCCACGGGTGAAGGCCAGGCCACCAGGCGCTCGCCTGCGAGCCCCTTCCCCAGGCCTGGCTCCAGGGTGAGGCCCCGGTATCCCACGTCCGGGCGAGGTGCGGTCACTCCTCTTGTTTTTCTTTATAGGGGTCTTCTGAGCACATCCATTTAGATATAATTCCGATCATAATTTATGCAGTAGTAAAAGTGTAAACAAAACATTTTTCTTTTGTAACATTCACAAAAAATTAATTCAAATTTGATTTAACATTAAGCACGTTGCTTCCATATGTTGCATAGTAAATTACTGAAAATGGAGCTGGTGTTTTAACTGATCATATATTCTCAACTAGTGGCTTCTTTTCATTTGAAAACTACACTCTGTAGATGAGTAAATAAATACTCCCTGCCACTATTTGAGGAAGTGCACTTTACTTTTTTTTTTAAACCAAGGCTTCTTGTAAGGAAATAATTATAACTATAAATTGTAATTATAACTATTATTATAATTATTAATATTGAAGTCTAATCTGTTTTATCCTTTAATTTTCTCAATAATTGTTTCACCCCTCAATCGTTTTCTTTGTGACAGCTGGGGAGCTGCTTGAGGGTGTTTACGTGACTCCTCAGTGCGAAGACGAAAGCAGGAAGAATGTGGAGCAAGTGTTGCAATTCATTTCCTCCAGACACATACGGATGCCGCACATCACAGCAAGAGGTAAACCATTTCGTAGTCGTCCATAATTGCTGAACTATACTGTAAATATAGCATATATTAATTCATAAGACATGTGTTCTTTCTGCAGACATTGTTGAAGGTAACCAAAAATCTTTGATGAGAGTTATTTTGGCTCTGGCTGCCCACTTCAAGCCCTCAGCCAATCACAAGGTTGCTTCAGGAAGTGGGAGGGGCTTGGCAGCATGTCCATCCAGCAGCCATAACCCTCTGTCCACTGTGGCGCTTGCACAAGATGCTGCTGCTGCGCTGGCGTCAGCTCGATATGACGCCTCACTGCATGCAGGTTCCTCGCGCATTCACAGGTACAATGGGTGCAATATCACAAATCAGATACATTGACAATATTTCCTCTGATGCTGAAGAACTGCACTGCATCCTAGTGAGAGATGTTTCTAATGTTTTGCTTACCTTAATTATCTACATGACAGGGGCAATATATTAGAAACACCCTTTAACCAATACAGTGCAGTTTCATATTACTGTAACCAACCACAATAATGAAGATATTAATATTTTCAGTGGCTGGAGGTCGGCTGTAGAGAAGAGCGTGTGTGTCCGTGCATTGGTGAAGCAATATGAGAGAAGAAACCCAGAAGAGGAGGACAATAACGCACAAATGATGAGGTAATTTCAAATGTTTGTTTTTATGATCTCAAAGGTTTCCCAATGTGGTGATTCAATTTTAAAGGCATACACAATAAACATATTTTGATTTTAGCATGTGCTGTGATTTAGAACAGTCCATTTAACCATCTTGGAGTCATTTGGTTTAAATTTGTCAACATATGTTTGCACATGAATTAACATTTTAATCTTTTTATCCCTCATTGAGCATTTTACATTGCAGATGGAATTCATTTAGACATCAAAACTTCAGTGTTTGACTTGCCTGGAGCAATCTCTTTAATGCTGCATGTAAAATTGTATTAGCCTTTAATTATGAAGAAATTAGCTAAAATGCTAACACGCTAACAGGTGGAATCCAAATACCTAAGTAGATAGCAATGTACACCAAAACCGCAAAGGCACTTCTATAGTGTTCCCATATCATGAAATGCCTGTATTAGCCTTTAAATTCTAGAAATGTAGCTAAAATGCTAACACGCTAACAGGTGGAATCCAAATAACTAGCTAGATAGCAATATACACCAAAACAGCCAAGACACTTCTATAATGACCAAATATCATGAAATGCCTGTGTTAGGCTTTAAAAAGAAGGATATTAGCTAAAATGCTAACATGCTAACAGTTAGCCTGGCACCAAGTCCAGAAAGTGGCAAGGCATTCCTGTAGGTGTTTGTGCAATTAACAATGCAATTGTCAACCAATACAGGCAGCTCGGATTATGTGGAACAATACCGAAATTTTCTATTTGTCACCATTGCTTAATGCTCCAATTAATATCAATTGTGAAAGGAAATCACTGTGGTCGCACTTTTCTACAGACAACACTGATGCATTGTAAAAGTACTGTAATGAAAAGTAGTGTAGGAGGAGGGAGGGGCTGAGTAAAGGAGGATTTCAGAGGAGGGAGGGGCCGAGTACAAAGGAGGATTTCAGAGGAGGGAGGGGCTGAGTAGAGACAGGAAAAGCAGCCATAATGAGAATGTATCAGCTCAAGTATAAGAAATGTGAAAAAAGTTTGTGTCAAACAAAAGCTTGTCACGGCCAGACAATTTGAGGTATTGACACATAAGAAGCACTGTGAGCGACTTGAGGCCTCAGGCTATGCACACATCTTTTAATTTTTCCAATAGGTGTAGAAATGGCCGCGCTAGAGCGATTAAAAAAAAACAGTGAAAATTGAAGATTTTGGGGAAGAAGCGGCGGCCGTTTTAACATTAGTGTCAATGTGAGAATTTTCAGACTTTTCTCTCTTCAAGGGGCGACAGAGGTATATCTGCACACAACACAGGCATAATTAAGACATTTTCGGAAAGAGGACGAGTATGTCTACGTTTTTAGCAAAAATAATCTAGCTGGGATGAACAGTGTGGCCAGGAGGAGAACTTGTTTGCAAAAAAAAAAGTAATTTTCTGCCTCCCCGCACTCTGAGCTAGAGTGCGCGACAGAGGCCAAAATCCTGTTTCGCTCATGTCCTTCTGATGACGATACAGCCAAAAGTGAACATTTCACCAAAACACTTTTTAGCCCCAGAGAATGTAGACAAGTGTATCTACAAAATGAGACCTTAAGCGTGTTTCTAGATGACCGTATGCCTGAGCTACAAGGCTGTGAATAGGAGGCAAATCCTCCTGTTTTTCCAGATCTTCACCTGTTCTAAAAATAGAACGCCTGTCTTTCAGATGTACCTAATCTAGTGGCCAAAAATAATAATAATTTAGCTTCTTGCGTCGCCACGGTTGTGCGAAACTTCACCAAAAGTAATAGTGCTCTGCTCTCGGCAGCTTTTCGACTGTGTAACTTGTGTGGGGGTACTCCTTACGGTTCGAGCCGCATTAAAAAGTGGAAGAATAAGATAGAAGAAGAAGAACAAACCGGAAGGATAATAGCTAAAGAACATGAATAGTAAGATGGGCTGCTCTGTCGCAGAACATGTCTATAATAATACTCATCATCATAATAACACGGGTTACTGTTGTGGCGTACTTTAGCTAAAACACAACTCTGAATCCCCAATGTCACTTTTTGTCCACACATCTGGCACACGTTTTAATTATGTCTTGAATGGCTAGTTTTTTCTGATTATATCTACTATATCGGGCAGTGGCGATTGCTCTAAGACTGAAAAGGAAGCTCAGCTTCCCCTAAAATGTCCAAAGAAAGTGGTGAAATATGTACTGCTGTGTGTACATTTTATTGACTAACTACACTAGAACAGCTTTATCTTTTGTTCAGAATCAGATACTTATCATAGGTAACCATAGGTAACCATCTCTGGGGGTCTATGGGGCAGTGGGCTGGCCTGGACGCTCGGCTTCTGATGATCTGTCTGAGGCAGAATCCCTTTTTGATTGACAGTAAAATGACCAAATCAGCGATCTTAAAGTATAAACATCGACATGAGTATTTTGGAAGTTTTTCTTTCCGTTGTTTTTAACTGATCTGGAGACTTACCAACCAGTCCTCAGCAACTTTGTCTTTGTTAAAAATGACTAGGAACGTAGGGTAGAATTTACATATAAATAAATTATAAACATGTAAATAACACATTTATGATGTAGGTCGGAAAAGAATGAGCTTCTCCTCCTTTAATGACCAGCAGCCGCCACTAATATTGGGTGATATGAGTGTAAGGTGACTTTAGGGGTGTTATAACAACAGAAGAGCAGTTTTACTGTCAGATTACTATTACTGTCCTGCTCAATTGAAAGACTGAGCAGATCATTCTTCCCTCACGCAATGCAGCTTTTTAACACAAGAGTGATAATAAGACACACAGGACTGGACTTTTACCTAATTATATAATCATATTATTATAATGAGGAGGAGTATTTTTTATTGTAGTTATTATTTATTATGTAAAATATATGTGATTATAATATTATTAGTATTTATTATTATTGCTATTATTTATTTTTTATTTATGTACTTTATGTATTTATTCTTCTTTTCTGATCTCTTCTGTCTTGCCTTGGTTGTTTTAGTTTGTGATTAAGTTATGAAACATGAATTTCTCTTGAAATGGTGTGTGGGTTTTCTCCTGGTACTCGGGTTTCCTCCCACATTCCAAAAACATACATGTTAGGATAACTGGCGACTTGAAATTGTTCATAGGTATGAATGTAAGTGTGAATGGTTGTTTGTGGGTTGCATGTGCCCTGCGATCCACTGGCGACCAGTCCAAGGTGTACCCTGTCTCTCGCCTGAAGTCAGCTGGGATAGGCGCCAGCATACCCTTCCGTGACCCAAATGAGGATAAGTGGCATAGTAAATTGATGGATGGAAGGACAAATAAAGTAGTGTATGTCTGTGTGTCTGTCTATCTTTCTTGCTATCTTTTCATGTTTCTGTCTTTCTTTTGTCTTGAGAGTTCTAATAATGGTAGAAATTATATTTATAAAGTCCTAAACATGTTTTCTATTCTCTGTGAAAATATTCAATTTATTAATATTGAAACCTACTTTGTGGAACTTCATTACTGCGTTCTGGTCTGGAACCAGTTAACCGCGATAAACGAAGGGTTTCTGTATTTTTCAACTAGTTATTGCTATAAAGTTTTAAAAGGCAAGCAGAGCATGATTGCCTCCCTTCGCTGCATGGCAATTTTTTAACATGATAAGAATGTACCAGCTTTAGCCTGTGGTAAATCTATAATTTTCCACCTTTCCACACTTAGGGAACAGTACAGTGCATTCTCTGACTTATTTGTGATGCCTGACACATGACGTGTTTGTAACATACCCATGGTGTGCATGTGTGTGCAAAGGCAGATGGTACAGAAAACTAACCAGCCTTTATCCTCTTGGTCACATGTGCTGTTAGCTTTTTTTACTTTTTTATTTTTGCACTGTACTCTGCATAATACTGAGGGGTGTGTTTCGTATTTTGGTTACATAGCATTACATTTTTGCAAACTACAGCCACAATAATAAGCCTAATGTAAAAGGTTGAATTTTGACACATCGCTTGTATTGGATATTATTATCTAGTGCATCTCAATAAATTTTTATATTTTTGAAAGCTAATTTAAATCAGTAATTGAATAAAAAAAAAGCGAAACTCTTATAGCCCTGCGATTGACTGGCGACCAGTCCGGAGTGTACCCCGCCTCTTGCTCAAAGCTAGCTGGGATAGGCTCCAGCATACCCGCTACCCTAATGAGGATAAGGATAATGAGGATCCTTCTGATGTGCTTATTCCTGACCCTGTCCATCCTGGTCACATCCAAAGTGAACCTCAGCATCTTCATCTCTGCTACCTCCAGCTCTGCCTCCTGTCTTGTCCTTAGCGGCACTGTCTCTAAACCAAACAATATCGCTGGTCTCACCACAGTTTTGTACACCTTTCCTTTCATTTTAGCTGAAACTCTTCTATCACACATCACACCCGACACTTTTCTCCACCCATTCCAGCCTGCCTGCACACGCTTTTTCACCTCTTTTCCACACTCTCCATTGCTCTTGACTGTTGATCCTATGTACTTAAAATCCTCCACTTTCTTTATCTTTTCTTCCTGTAACCTCTCTCTTCCACTTGGGTCCCTCTCATTTACACACATGTACTCCGTCTTGCTGTGGCTTACCTTCATTCCTCTCCTTTCCAGGGCAAACCTCCACCCCTCAAGCTTCTCCTCCACCTGTTCCCCGCTCTCACTACATATCACAATATCATCTGCAAACATCATAGTCCATGGAGATTGCTGTCTAACCTCGCCCGCCAGCCTGTCCATCACCATAGCAAACAAGAAGGGGCTCAGAGCTGATCCCTGATGAAGCCCCACCTTCACTCGGAACTCCTCCGTCACACCTGCAGCACACCTCACTACTGTCTTACCGTCCTCGTACATGTCCTGCACAGGTTTAACATACTTCTCTGCCACTCCAGACTTCCTCATCCTGTCTACTCTCTTCAGTCCTCTCAGTGTCCCACTACTTCTTAGCTAATCTCTTACTCTGTATACACTCCTGCACCTCCTCATTCCACCACAAAGTCTCCTTATCTACTTTCCTTCCAGATAACACACCAAGTACTCTCCTACCTGTCTCCCTGATCACAGTAGCTGTAGTTGTCCAGTCACCTGGAAGGACTTCCTGGCCACCCATAGCAATTTTCAACTCCTTCCTAAAAGTCACGCAACACTCCTCCTTTTTCAGCCTTTACCATTTCGTCCTCTGCTCTGCTTTTAACCTGCTCATACTTCTCACCACTAGAGTCATCCTACACACCCCTGTCGTATGCTGTCTGGCTACACTCTCACCTACCACTGCTTTGCAGTCACTGACCTTCTTCAAGTTACACCTTCTACACAAGATGTAGTCTACCTGTGTGCTCCTACCTCCACTTTTATAGTTCACCCTATGTTCCTGTCTCTTCTGGAAGAAAGTATTCACTACAGCCATTTCCATCCTTTTTGCAAAGTCGACCACCATCTGTCCTTCTGCGTTCCTCAGCACCGGTGCGCTCTGTGTTAATTGAACTCCAGAAATTAAATACATTTTGCACTATATTCTTATTTACATGATTTATAGTATATTGTGCATGTGTACCAAAAGTTCATGTAAAAAAATTAAGACAAAGATTCTTTAGAAAGATTTGCTGTGCTGGTTGCCATGGTAGCACGTGGCCGGCTTCAAGGCAGAGGGTGTGTGTACGAAGAAAATGACAAACTATCATGAGTTCAGTGAAACGCAGCACAGATGAAACAGTTTGTAGTGTATAATGGGGGGAGTGCAGATTAAATGGTAAGAGCAGACAGTGTATGTATTTATGTATGTGTTTGTGTGTGCGTGTGTGTAGTTCATGTGCATGCAATACCACTGAAACTAATACAAAATGACTGCGTTATAGCATCACATATAGTTAAATAGGGTGCAGTATACTGTTTGTATTTCTTCATACTTTTGCTTACAGGTGCTTTATATCTGGTCTTTTTAAAACAAATCAAGTAAACAGTGCTTTTTTCTCCCTTCAGTCACAGCTCAGCAAGTCCGCCACCATCTCCAAGAGCTCTACTCAGCAATCATGCAGCAATGCAGCAAGAAGACCATGCAAAGTCAAAGAGCAGAGGTGAGCTCTACATTTTAGCATTGACATGTACACATATGTGTATATTGAAGTGTGCATCATCTGTCCTATGATGGTTGTGTATATGTGTGTGCAGCCACGGTGGATTCATCTGTAGCTGTTGTGGAGACAGCTTGGGAGAATTCCATCAGTGAAAGTTTGGAGAAGGAAGTGGACGAGACGCGTAAGATGGTGTCTGCTTTGCAGGTACACGAGTGATAGTTTACGTGCTACAATGTGTTTTCCCTGAATTTGTGTTAACTTAAATGTAACTGTTCCTGTGACTTTCTTAGATATTGGCAGAGCTACCATTTTCCATGTTTGAAAAAAAATATCACAGGAGGAAGCCTGTATGTTTGATTTTGATTTATGACGGTGAACACACCATCTGCCGAGCAGACATGGCATCTGTAAAGCTGAAGTTGACTGTGGTTTTAAGCTACAGTACAGACTGTAAAGCATACCAGAGAAAGAGCAAATTCTAAAAAAAACAAAAAAAACAATCTAATGTCTGCTGAGAAGAGAGAGTGACTCGCTGGAGGGGGAAATTAAACTTAGAGAGGAGTTGTTTCCAAAGTGTGGCACAGTGAGCTTCTTGAGAGGCTGCTACCCTAAAAAAATGCCTTTTCAGGTGCTTATTTGCTTGACGTTTCTGCGAACGCAAAACTTACACACTGTTTAAAAAGTCAATACATTTATATTCTAACATAGCTGATGTTAGCGTCACGTCATGTCACTCCCATCCACAGTCCTTAGACCGCCGGGACACTTTGATGTCTTCCGCCATTTTGTTCAATTGCTTGTCTTTCTGATACACGTTACAATGTTTTTCCCAGTCCATTCTTGTATGCTGGTTAACCAAAATATCCTTGGTTTCCCCCGAGCTCACTTCACTATTACGTGGCCATGCATTATTGTGTTTGCTACGGTACCTGGTCTTCTAGTAATGTGGCTAAACCATTGCAGCTTCCTTTGGTGTGCAACTTCTATGAGCGGTTTATATTTTCTAATTGCATTTCGAATTTGGTGTTTACCTCCCTCATTGGTGACAAGATCTTTCCAAGTTATTCCAAGAAGTCGTCTGAAGCACTGCAGCTCGAATGCAAAGATATGCTTTGTGGGTTTAGCATTGTGTGTCTGTGATTCTCATCCCTTCAGTGCAATTGAGATAATAAGTGCTCTTAATAATTTGATCTTTGTTTGGAGAGAAATATTTTTGGTTTTCCATATCTTGTTAAGTTTAGAAAGTTGCCCAGTTGCTATCCTATTGCTAGCCTTCTCCTGATTGAGTATCCACTTCTTTATTGATAAGAGAGTCGAGATATTGGAAGTGGTTTACCTCTTGAAGATTTTTATCTTCTATTTTTCCAGCTTGTGTTGTTCTGTTATTTATCTTAAAAGTGATCATCACCTTGCTCTTTTCGCTACTTTTTTCCATTTCATAACTTCCTGCAACTTTACCTAATCAATATGTAAGTTCAGCCAGTTCCTCTGTGGATCCAGCAGTCAAGCTGATGTTGTCTGCAAATCGCAGATTTGTTATTTTTTTGTCCATTCACATCTACAAAACGGTAGTCCGTAACAAAAAAGGTCCCTAAGAGCTTCCCTCATTATTTGTTGAAGAAAAATGTTTAAAAGCCGTGGAGACAAAATACATCCTTGTCTCACACCAACTGTTGTTTTTAACCATTCAAAAGTTAGTATAGTGGTTTTAAAAAAAAATTTTTTTTCTTTTTTTTGTCAAGCTGCTGCACCACACTTTAAAAAGCAATGCTTTAGAGTGGATTTATTCCATTTGGGAATGTTTTAAAAGGTGATGGAGATGGAATAATCTCTCAGGGATAATACGATCTGGTCTTTTAAAAAGTTTAAAATGACTGTCTTACTGTGTCCAACCTCGGCAGCAATGGGGCGAGAGATTTTGCTTATGCAACTGAACAATCTGACCGCATTCAAAGAGAGCAAGCTTTTTTGCCTTTGCCATCAAGAAGTCATTACAGTGTGAAAATAACATTAAATCCCAATTTTTTCCAATATTTTGTTTTTTAAAGGTTTGTTGATGAGCTGATGAACAGCCTGTTTCACTTTAACGGTTGTTTTTTCTCACTTCCATTTCTTCTTTTTGCATTTTGAAGCGCTACTTAGAATGGTGCAAAATGTAAATACTTGTATTTTTCCAACTGGGCTTAAATTTTGGATGAGGGATGTATGAGGAAAAATCGGTTAAAATCAGGGCTGGTGATATCGATTCAATACTATGTGCAATTTCACCTAATTACCTAAGAGCCTAGTAAATTTTAAAAAGTGGTGTTACAGCATTTGAAATCATAGCATAAACAATGCAAAACATCATAGTAATTTAACTGATGTAGTTTAACCGCTGAAGTATACTGAGATAGTTGTGTGATTTACAATATAGCCAAGCTAATGTACATAAAAAGGACAAAATTATATATCTGATATATCAAAACGTAGATTTTGCAGCATCAATTAATATTACTAGCTCTCCTTGACGCTTTTGTGAGAATTTTATGCAATAGGAGTCCATTATTTTCAACCAAATCACTCCGTGTAGAAGAAAAAGGGCAAGAATTTTGGCAATGGCATTTCATAGACAAATTCCTGCAACATCTGTTCCAAGGAACGTGTCGGTGGATGTCTGAGGCAAAAGCGGCGAGACATTGCAGAGAGCTGCTTTACTAACATCTTTTAAAATAATTTTTGAATGAGAAGAAGAATATTTGTCTGCATTTGTGAGTTCCTTTTATTCAAACCTGGCACAATAAACCACGCCTTCTGTTGACATATGTCGAATATATGCGACCTGACCATTCATATTGCAGTTGCATTGCATACATTTAGATTTATATCCACATACGGATGAAGCCTGAGTCGCATTTGAAAAAACTCGGAAATGTCCTGTTCACACTGACATAAAAAAAAATCACATACAGTTCACAAGTGAGCAAAGAAATCGAAATTGACCTGCGGTGTGAAACTAGCCAATGTTATGTCCGTTTTTCTTTTAAGGCCCTGCTGCTACACGGCTCTCTTCCGGAGGACCAGCAAGATGTGTCTTTGACTTTGGATGAAGGTCACCCTGAGCAGCAATTGGTACACAATCTCACTTTCTTTTCATTTTACTTTTTAGTTGATCCTATATTCTGTCTGTCTCGCTCGCTCTTCTCGCTCTGTTTCCCTTCCTACCTCAGCTCTTTGTGTGCCACACAGATCACATTTCTTTCTCTTTACAAAGTGTCTGTGTGTGCGTGTGTATGTAGCAATGCGTGGTTGTGCTGGAGGGTGACTTGGGTATCAGTTTCTGTGCATTCTCACACTCATTCCTTGTTTGGTGTCTTCCCAGGTTGTCATCCGCAGCCGTTTGGATCAGAGCATGGAGGAGGCTCGAGAGCTGAAGGTATTTATTGTACAAAAGACATTTTTACTACCAGGAAGATCAACTATTAATATGATGGAAAACACCTAATTATATTGAATTTCCTTTTTAGAGGGAATTGTTACGCTGTACACAAGAAATGAGAAACCTACAGGGAGTCAAGGTAGGATACAAAGAGTTTATTTAACGGAGTTTACCTGTTCACTTTTGGGAATTTCTTTAACCACACAGGAGGCCCAACAGCAGAGGTTGTGCACACAGGAGGCATCGATCCTTCAGCTAAAGCAAGAACTTCTACGAGCCAGCATGACTAAAGATGAACTTAACAATCAAAAGGTAGAAAATACCTTATATGAGCTTTGATAACCCATCTGCTTGTTCACTTTTAATTGCAAATATTGTTATTTTCCCTAGATCGAGCTACAATGGAAACTGGAGGAATGTACTCGGCTGTGGAGTGACTGCAAGGTATCATGTTGATAACCAATTCTTTCTTCAACATGCATTATTTTTAACAGCCAGTAGGGGGCAACATAACACATTATATACAGCCTAGGTTCCCAAAGTAGGGTAAATGTACCCCCAAGGTAGGCCAGTTGTAAAAGGATTAAAATGTAAAATGTGTGAATAAAAACTGAAAAAAATTAGCACCTAAATCTCACAATCACAAGTGCGCCTAAATGCCTCATTTCCCAAGGAGCATGACCTTGCTCATTTCTCTGTATGCATTATATGAAAAAATAAGTAAGTTTGATGATTATTTTGTGCATTAAGAGGGTTTCATTTTTAAGATTTAATTTTTATTCCTGTTCCACTCCCTGCACGGTGCAGTGGTGAAAACCTGTGACTGCGAGTAAGCATTACTGTTGGTTGTAGCCTATGTATTTCTTTTACTTCAGATACTGCTTTATCGTGAATAACATTCCCCTTCAATTTGGTATTAAATTATTTTGAAGACTTAAACCAGCCATTGTTAGTGGACAAAAACGTGATGCACAAAGTCAAGCCATTCAAACAAATGTGGTAGGATGATTACTTATCTATTTATCACTGCTCATGTGGAACTTTGAAAATGTGACCATGGAAAAAACAAATGTTTGACTAGGAATTACAAATAAATGTAATAACCAATGAGTTCAATATTTTAAGTTAATTAAGATAAAAAAATGTTTTTAAGTGTGCAGGAGTAGGGGCACATGGCTTTACGTCAAATGTCTGTAGGGGTATGCAACTGTAAAACATTTGAAAACCATTGATATACAGTGTTGTGTATACTAGTATAGGGGTTCCACTCTTTTTCAGTTTATGAGCTGCTTTTAAAAAGAACAAATCCCAAAAAGATACCTCCTTTTTTAAACATACAGACTATATATTCAGTACATATATAGTATATTATGTACAGTGGTGCAAAAATGTATTTAGTCAGCCACCAATTGTGCAAGTTCTCCCACTTAAAAAGATGAGAGAGGCCTGTAATTTTCATCATACTGTAGGTACACTTCCACTATGAGAGACAGAATGAGGATAAAAATCCCGAAAATTACATTGTCTGATTTTTAAAGAATTATGGTGGAAAATAAGTATTTGGTCAATAACAAAAGTGCATTTCAATACTTTGTTAAATAACCTTTGTTGTCAATGACAGGGGTCAAATGTTTTCTGTAAGTCTTCATAAGGTTTTTACACACTGTTGCTGGTATTGTGGCCCTTTCCTCTATGCTGATCTCCTCTACAGCAGTGATGTTTTGGGGCTTTCGCTGGGCACCACAGATTTTCAACTCCCTCCAAAGGTTTTCTATGGGGTTGACATCTGGAGACTGGCCTGGCCACTCCAGGACCTTGAAATGCTTCTTACATAACCACTCCTTCCTTGCCCGGGCCGTGTGTTTGGGATCATTGTCATGCTGAAAGACCCAGCCACGTTTCATCTTCCTTGCTGATGGAAGGAGTGTTTTTTTTGGGTTTAGGTCAGGTGAACGTGCGGGCCAGTCAATGGTATCAATTCCGTCATCCTCCAGTAACTGCCTGCATACTCTAGCCACATGAGGTCGAGCATTGTCGTGGACCAGGAAGAACCCAGGTCCCACTGCACCAGCATAGGTTCTGACAAATGGGTCCAAGGATTTCATCCCGATACCTAATAGCAGTCAGGGTGACATTATCTAACCTGTAGAGGTCTGTGTGTCCTTCCAGGGATATGCTCACCAGACCATCACTGACCCACCACCAAACTTCATGCTGAATGATGTTGCAGGCAGCATAACTTTCTCCATGGCTGTGTTGGAAAACACTTTTATTTGTTAGTTCAGGATCGTGGGTGATTGGCTTTACTGAGAAAGACTCAGACACACAGGTAAGTGTAAAATAAAGCGTCTTTATTGTACCCCTTACACTGAGTTACAAACATGCAAAGGTTGGTTATGCACAAAACAGAATCAAAATCTCAGCTCTTACCGTGACGCGCTGGGTTGGAGAGCCTACAACCCCGGCTTGAGTTTGCACCAACCGGCTGGGCGTCTGTACACGACCCACAGCAGACTCTAACAGGAAGTGGGCTCCCCCCTCCTTTATACAGGTCTGTTCGAGGAGAGCGTAAGATGGGGGTGCCCAGTCCATGTCCCACGCTCCCAAGACACAGAGCTGTTTCCCAAGGTTAACAACAAGGGCGCTAGTCCGTACACTGAGTTTGTTTAAGCTGTTTGTGAATTGTGAAGCAAGGTTACAAACAAGCTGCATGATCTTTCCTTCCCACCCTCTGGTACGCAAGAGGGGAATAAAAACATCATAACAACATACTTTTCCATTTCAACGACATCTCCAGACCCTTTCACATCTGTTGCATGTGCTCAGGTTGAACTTGCTCTCATCGGTGAAGAGCGCAGGGTGGTGGGTCAGTGATGGTCTGGGGAGGCAAATCCCTGGAAGGACGCACAGACCTCTACAGGTTAGATAATGGCACCCTGACTACTGTTAGGGATTGGGATGAAATCCTTGGACCTATTGTCAGAACCTATGCTGGTGCGGTGGGACATGTGTTTCTCCTGGTACACGACAATGCCCGACCTTGGTTTACTTGGCCAAGATCTGATGAAGATAGATATACAGTCCTGTACTTTATTAATCCCTTGATGAAAATTAAGGAATATAGAAGGATAGAAATTGTTTTGTGTATTTTGGGTTGCAAGTAATTATGCCAAACATTAGGCTTTAAATTGAGTCAGCTTCGCCAAACTTTACATTTTTTTATATTTCCACAACGTGCCTGTAAAGAAGGAAGTTGGCCAGAGGGACAGACTTGTGCAACAACTCAAACAAAAGCTTGAGGAAAGCCAAAAACAGCAGGTACTTCTTTCACTTTATATTAGAGCAGGTAAAACAGGATACTTTTTGTCCAGTTTATGTTCTCAGTTTTTGTTGTTGTTGTTGACAGAAAGAGTTGCAAAAAGAGCTGGAACATAAAAACAGTATCATGCAAGAACTTATGAATAGAGATCTTCAACAGGTAGTATTGGTATTTCTAACTAATGTTGTAAATTTTGATTTTTAGACACTAATTTGAGAATGTATATATTTATTTTTAGATTTCCCCATGTGCTGATAACAATGGCTACTACTACACTGGAAACCCTTATCCCTCCTCAAGTGTAAGTGTTGTATTTCTACATTATTGTAAAAGATACTACACCATCTTGGAGAAATTCCCAACCTTTTACAATGAGAATATTTCTTTTTTGTATTTTTAAAACTGTTATTTAATACTTATTCAGTAACTTGTGGTGCCATAATGTCTGTCATTACATTACTTCAGCCAAAGGGCCATTGTCATTATCTTGTATTCTCTTACGTGTGACTTAATAATAAATAATATTGCATTAAGTATACAAAATTTGTAGAACATAATATGTAGAACATAATATGTAACAAAGCATCTTAGAAAATAGTCTGTGCACACACTGGTGTTAGCAGTAGTTAAAAGCTCCACAGTAAATTCATTCAACTAAAGATCCATAAAATATAAGATTTTTTTTCACCATCTAGTATGAGAGACCCCATTAATAATAATAAATACGTGGTTAATTTAAATTCAAATACAACTGAGCAATATTATCTTTGTAAAGGTGATAAACTCTGAAAAACGTGTATATGTTTGTTTGCTTGCAGGCGGAGGAGGTCCAGTTGCTACGAGATGCACTGAGAAGTTTGAGGAATGACTTCAGAGCCCACGACCCGCAGCACCACACTTTAGATACCCTGGAGCAGGGCATCGCATCACTCATAGACAGACTGCATGCTCTTCAGTCACACAGGGTGTGTTTACTTTGTGTTTTTGGGAGGTTAACAGTGTGTTATTGCTGTGGTTCTTTTTTAACATTTATTCTTATACTGAAGACCAGAGGGAAATCTCCAAGACGCAAAGGACTGCACAGCGACTCAGACTCTTGGCCAAGTAAGCTGTCCTCCACCATGACATATTCAAAAATACAGCACATTTGTGAGAGTTCACTATGTTTTTTGTTTCATTGCAGAGGTTTGCCAGTCTAACAGCGCCACCACCTCCTCCACAAAGATCCTCTATTTCACTGGAAGATCCCCTACCCCTTCCATGATCAACATACCAAAAAAGTAGGAAGAGTTTGTAACATTTATGTCAGCGTTTGTGGGATATGAAATATAGAAGGGTTAATATTTAGAATGAGAGCGTGAGCATGGACATTATTACAGGCTGGGAGAGGTGACTCTGAAGGATGTGAAGGCAGCTGTGGATCAAGCGGGAAACTATAGGTATCACTTTAAGGCCCTGGACCCTGAATTTGGTACTGTGAAAGAGGAGGTAAGAGAAGAACTTTTGTAGTACACAAGAACAGAAGAAAAGCAATAGAAATGTTAACAAAAAGTGCAAAAGGGAGGTAAATGATACTGTATGTCCCTGTGTGTGTCTCTGAGAGCAGGTTTTCTTAGATGGAGCCATTGTTCCTGGCTGGGAAGGCAAAATTGTGGCCTGGGTGGAGGAAGACCGTGGTGAAGAAAGGTGAAAATGTTTACATGGCCATCCTAATTGTCTCCTTACTGTTCATTCTATACATTTTTTTCTTTGCTTGCTTAGACCTTTATAGCCATTAGACTACTCACCAAGAAGATTTGATGATTTGATCTACTGGAACGGGATTCACTCTGCTACTAATGTTGATAATATCATAGAAGTCAGTGCCTTGTCGCTATGTGCTTGATATTGCCAAACCTTAAACACAGTGTCTCTATAAGACTAAAACCCCCCACAACCTGAACAAATATAACATTTAATGTTTACCCATGCAAAGGCTCCTTATAAGTGTTTTGTATCAACTTTCATATGGAACTTTTCTATGTCTGTTCATAGTTTTTTTCTATTCCATACTATAAAAGGGATTCTTCAGTATTATTAACCATAGCAGTGACACCACTTTACCACATTTCATTGTCAGCTTATATTAATATTCTGCGCAATTTCTGTGAAATGCTGTAATTTCATGTTCATTAGAAAACATTTCAAGCTCATTGGACTTGTTACAGTCAAATGAAGAACTTAGTAATTTTGTAGTAGATTTTGTATAAAATATTTTTACCAGATTCCTGGTATGCTGGTGTGTATCTTTTGAAACATATGAGGTGGAAATGCTACCTTTCATATTGATGCTCTGATATGTTCTGAATTTGACATGGAATGCATGTAGGACCGACCTAGCTGAGTAATGAACTATCCTATAATTTATTGTGTGTGTGTGTGTGCGCGCGAGCTCATCTTACGTGTTAAAATGTCAGACTCCTCAGATCATACACATGCCTTGTTTTGCCTTTTCTAACAAGCCAATAGAAATATGCATTATATGATGTTTTGCAGTCATTGGATGCCATAACTGCCTGTCAAATGTACAGTTTGTTTATTTTGTATATTCTATGTATGGAGACTGACAATTTAGAAATAAGTTGGTTTGTGTTATGTGTAATAGTTTTGTTCTACGAAATAAAAACTGGTGTTTGAAAATGTTCTATGTTGGGATATTTGTTTGGACAAATATAAACAGCATAAAACAAAAAAGAACAAACAATAAAAAATACCCTTTAATAAATAATAAACACTTTATCTACAAAAAGAAAACACCACAATTGGGACATATTTAAACATGTCAGTGCAAAGGCATATAGCACAATGAACTGCAACAGCAAACAAATACAAGAATCAAATGTAAAATAACAATTAAAAAACTAAATAGGCAAAGTGGTTAAGGTGAAGCCAGGTGTATTGAAAGTAATACCCGATGATTTTTACAGCTTTGCAATTTGTGCAAGTTTGTCCAGAAAAGAAGTAAAATAAGCAATAAAAAGGATACAGTTTGTAAATTGTATAATTTCTGTACTACAGTCTGCATGTAATTTCACACTAGGTTTCACACTATTTGTAGTGATTTTTTAAAAACAATTGTATAATTTTTATTGTAATTAGTATTCAGGAAAAACATGATGATGATCTTTTGATCGATTGAATGTACAGTGCAGTGAAATCAGAATTTCTTCACCACTTCACCAACAACAATACCTTCACGGTAGCGTTTTACGACACTTCTCGCAGAGAGACGGCAGTGAGTGGAAAGTGCCGGAAAGCCGTGTGTTTTGGACAGGAGGAGGTCATTAGAAAGTGAGGCGCGCCCCCGTAACAGTTATTGGAGGGTTTTCCTGATGCAGGTGTAAGATACATACATTAATTATAGCTCATTGTAGTGTGTTAATTGCTACGATATGCTTCGCCTATTCCTGCGGCTCAGGCCGTCCGCTGGGATCCCACGTTCTCGTGTCCTCCCGGCCGGGCCTGCTGCTTCTGCCAACGGCTCTCGTTGCGTGCCTGGAACCGGGTGCGTGAGGCGGTTACACCGCGCCGCTGGGTCCAGGGCGTTATGCTTCAGTCACAGGGGAACTCTGCTGCGGTGTGCCCAGCTGGCTGATAACTGTCAGGGCAAGCGTTTCTACAGCCTCCCGCCGCACCAAAAGGTATCGCTACCGGGTTTCCGGTTGCTATAGTACCCAGTTAACTTGATGTTAGCATGACCTCCGCAGCTAGCAGTGCGGAGATGAAGCTAACTAACCATGCAGGTAGTTACATGTCTTAACTTACAATTTGACATATAAACGCAATCGGCTTTGTGACAGTACGCAGATGTGATTACTAATTTAATACTCTTTGGTCAAAAATGTGTGGTTCTAAAGCATATAACATTTAGCTAGGTGATGATTAACAATTAGCTTGGTACATCTAGATTCACGCCAATCTTCTAAATTGTAGTCTTGTAGTAGTATTGGCTTCTCATTAAGAAAGTGACTTGGCATATCCAGGGTTTTTTGTTCCGATTCTCAGAACTGTTACACCCAAATTCTGGTAATCATTGTGGCTCTTCATCATGCTGACAAAAATAACATTCTAAACTTGTGGTGACCTAGCAATATATGCTGGGCTTATACTACACAACATTAGACACTCTTGCAAAAGTGTGCATTATTGGGGTAAAATTTTGACAGTTCCTTTGCAGGCGTTCTATTTGTTTGCATCAATATAAAGCCATCATTTTTATATTGTAGTGGACAATCATGACCAATCCTTGTCCTTGTCCTTGACCTTGAAAGCAACTAACATGCATGTTAATCATGACAACATGATGACCATGTGCCGCTCTTCATCATATTTAACAGGTGGAGCTGCCTGCACTATCACCCACTATGCAGACTGGAACCATCGCTCGCTGGGAAAAGAAGGAGGGAGATAAAATCAGCGAGGGTGACCTTATAGCTGAGGTTAAGAACATTTTGTGTGTGTTTTATGCAGGAAGTATTGCTGTAAAATGGGAAAATTTTAATAATGCTATCTTTTGTAGGTGGAGACTGACAAGGCCACAGTGGGTTTTGAGATGCTGGAAGAGTGCTATCTTGCTAAAATTCTTGTTCCTGAAGGGACCAGAGATGTCAACATTGGATCGATTATTTGCATCACGGTTAATAGGTAAACAAGACCTGTCAATATTTAGTACCTTCACATCGTGACTCTTATGTGTCTTGATTTTGTTATCTGCAAAACTATTTTCTAATCTCCATCCAGCCCAGACCTCATCCCAGCCTTTAAAGATGTTACATTGGACTCCCTTTCTTCAGCCGGGGCTGCAGCTTCATCAACTCCAGCCGCTCCTGCTCCTCCACCCGTAGGGGCCGCTTCTGCACCTCCTGCAGCCCCGGGCAGTTCTTACCCGACGCACCTGAAGGTGGGCGTAGCCTCCTAGAGAAACACTTAGCAAGTACAGGGTTTCCCTTAGCATTTTTGAAACTGTGGTGGTGGGCTGCCTAGGAGGACGGTCTGCTGCCTCTGTGTCAGCAAATTTTTTTGATTATGACATAAAAAATTTTGACTTATTTATTATTACTTATTCAACTTTAACTTGTCATTAATGGGGGCCGCAAGGTGGCTGAGTGGGTAGCTTGTTGGCCTCACAGTCAGGAGGTTCAGGGTTCGAGGGTAGGATTCAGGGTTTGGGCGGGGTTCAGGGTTTGGGCATTTCTGTGTGGAGTTTGCATGTTCTCCCCATGCGTAGGTGGGTTTTCTCCAGGTACTCCGGTTTCCTCCCACATTCCAAAAACATGCATGTTAGGTTCACTGGCGACTCTAAATTGTCCATTAGAATATGAATGTAAGTGTGAATGTTTGTATGTCTGCCCTGCGACTGACAGGCGACCAGTCCAGGGTTTACCCCGCCTCCCGCCCAAAGTCAGCTGGGATAGGCTCCAGCATACCCGCGACCCTAATGAGGATAAGTGGCAAAGAAAAGCGATGGATGGATGAATTGTCATTAATGGACTGAAATATTTTACATATTTTTTACTTTCTCAGTAATGCGCATGTGCCAACACTGCAAACAGGCGATTCTGGTGCATGATTATCAAACTAAAGTGTAGTAAAACATTTTTTACATTTGTTTTCAAACTAATTGGTCAGTATGTGTGTAAATATAATACACATCTATCTGCAAAAGCATCAATTCATACAGTATATTAACATTGTTTATAAACTAAAACCTTCAAGCCGATACCAATACTTTTTTGCACTTTTTTCAAACACTGCGTTGTACTGATTCTTGCCTTTCAGGTGGCTGATGAGGTTAGATGTGTTGATGCTTGAAGTTTGTCTGTCGTTCTACTAGTGCAAAAATTAGATAACTACTGTTTATGTTAGGCTTAAAACAAGATGGATTCTAACTGCTTATTCAGTGCCCCCTGCATGTGCATAACTCTGTGTTAAATAAAAAGCACAATGTTAACATTAACTATATAATTAATTGATGGTGATTTTGTGCAGTTTTTTGTGCTTAAACGATTGTGTGTGTGTGTTTCAGATCACACTTCCTGCTCTATCTCCAACAATGACAATGGGCACAGTGCAACGCTGGGAGAAGAAGGTAGGAGAGAAACTCAATGAGGGAGATCTGCTGGCTGAAATTGAGACGGACAAGGCAACAATCGGTAAGCTTGCGCACCCTAAAATGCATCAGCCCCTCCTGCTTTTTTTGTGCATAGTACCACACTCACTGTGTCCATATGGTGTCACATCTAGGCTTTGAGGTACAGGAGGAGGGATATCTGGCCAAAGTCATGGTGGCCGAGGGCACACGTGATGTCCCGTTAGGAACCCCACTCTGCATTATTGTAGAGAAGGAGAGTGACATTGCTGCGTTCAAGGACTATGTGGAAACGGGCGTGGCAGATATTTCAACACCTCCTCCTGCTCCAGCACCAGTAAGTCACACATGCACACGTACTCTTTCTGTTCTGATGATGTAACCCGCTGTTACCTTCTTCCAGGCAGCAGCCCCTACGGTTGCAGGACCCACTACTCCTCCCGCACCTGCTGCAGCGGCGCCTAGAAAGGGACGAGTGTTCGCCAGCCCGCTGGCAAAGAAACTTGCTACAGAGAAAGGCTTTGACTTGGCACAGATCAGCGGTGAGTTATCAAGAAAGAATGAGCCCTACAAAGTAAAACAATGGTGCATTTCATGTAAGCTGTTACTGCTCAGGTTCTGGCCCTGATGGACGGATTACCAGGAAAGACATTGAAAGTTTTGTTCCACCAAAGATGGCGCCAGTAAGTTATACTTCTACTCCTTTTTTTCTTTACAGTATAGGTGAGCGCAGCTGCTTTCCTGCTGATTTTGGGGTACTTGCGGTTATCTAGCACACTTATTATCTAGTATCTACTAGTCTACTTACTAGTTATCTAGTATATTTGTAGGGCACCTTTCACATATAACTGCAACACAAAGTACTTCACGATATAAATCTGAAAAGTATAAATAATAATAATAAAAATGACAAAATTATGATTATTACTGTTGGGAATTTTTGCCTCATCTCAAAACATAACTCTTTAAAGTCAAATTTTCCAACACGTGTTAAATTAATTCTTCAGTTACAAGGAGAGAAATTACACTCGAAACGAGTACAATTCAATAGGAAATTATATTATCAAAAGAGAATTTACAAAGAGAGGATGAAGATGTGCGGGCAGGATCCTGGGTTCTTGTCTCTCATGTGATGCCAGAGCAGTCCAATCAAGGAAGAATCCCGATGTTTGGTGTTTGTCTTCCTTTATCTGCCTCTTCTACTGCGGTGGAGTTCTGCATGGCATGATGACTTGGACTTGCTTGGTGGGGCTTGTGTGACTCCTTCCTTGCCCTTTGTGTTGACCTGTAAGTGCACCTTCGCTGGAGATCCATTAACCACAGGAACATGTTATCTCCTTTCCTGTGAGCGTTAGAAAACATTCCAAACCCGCACTTTCTACCAACAATATGTCACTAATAACTGTGAAACCTGCATGACCTTTGCATTAAAGTTTGAAGCTTAATATTAACCTATTAATATTAAACTATGTGTATGTATTCTATCTCTAAGTGTGATTATATGTATAGCAAACTTGCAGTTAAACATATGGTGACACTATTCTCTTACAGCTATGTGGTGGTTCTGATAAGAATTGGTTTTCCAGAGAAATCCTGTGTCATAAACATTCTATTGTGCCTGGTACAGATTCCCACAGGAAATGACACAATCGTGAAAGATCCAAACAGAACTAAGTGAGACGTCTATATTAAATATAATACAATTAATACAATAATATGATTAGGTATTATTAAATAGGAACACGTTTCAAAAGTGGCCGCACGGTGGATGAATGGGTAGCATGTTGGCCTCACAGTCAGGAGGTTCTGGGTTTGAATCTCCGTTGCGCATCTCTGTGTGGAGTTTGCATGTTCTACCCGTGCGTGCGTGTGTTCTCTCCGGGTACTCCGGTTTCCTCCCACATTCCAAAAACATGCATGTTAGGTTAATTGGCGACTCTAAATTGTCCATAGGTGTGAATGTTTGTTTGTCTATATGTGCCCTGCGATTGACTGGCGACCAGTCCAGGGTGTACCCCGCCTCCCGCCAAAATCAGCTGGGATAAGCTCCAGCATACCCGCGACCCTAATGAGGATAAGCAGCATAGAAAATGAATGAAAAACATTTCATAGGTATAGTTCCACATTACCTAAATTAATAATATTTTATTATATATATTATTTGTATATTTAATACATTAAAAGGCATTTTTTTGTAAATATTTGATCATTTAAATATATTTTTGTTGTATTTTTATATATAGTTCTTACCACTATTAGATTGGATAAAAGTAATATATTTAGTAATTTAGTAATTCTTGCACATATAACTTGATTATAAAGAGCAATAATATAAAAACAAAATGTGAAAACTTATGTTTCCCCTCTTGACATTAAATATAATATTTATTTCAAGGCATTAAGAAGTATTACTGTTTGTATTGAAAGATGGTACTGTACTTTAAATTTTTCAATTTTACAATTCCGTTTTTCTGTAGAACCTGTCATAAATGCAATACAATACTTCACAGTATAAAAATAGTTTTTTCCGCTCTGTGCGGAACATTCCACTTGTGAGCGGGCAAACACATCCACTAACCAATACTGTGCATGTGTATGTGGTGCTACTGACCTAAACAAATAAGGATTTTAGTATCACCGTTTGGTTTTCAAAGTGTTCCTGTTTTTTTGCATGTTGGTGTCATTCAGCCTCCTGAGGTTTGATGTCATGTTGCTTTTGACAGGCTGCTCCCACTCCAACTGTAGCTCCAGCTGCGCCTGCACCTGCTGGAGTTCCTGCCGTGGCAGCCGGGACCTTCACAGACATCCCTATCAGCAATATCCGCAAGGTGAGCGCACATGCACACAGCTGACGGGCAAAAGTTCACGAGTTCAGTGGGCCCTGAGGTTCTTCACTGCCTCTTTTCATGTGTCCATGTACACTCATCACAAAGCATTGAGCAAAATTGAGTTTGGGTCTCCTATGCAGGTTATCGCCCAGAGATTGATGCAGTCAAAGCAAACCATCCCCCACTATTACCTCTCTACAGATGTCAACATGGACCAAGTGCTAGAGCTTAGGAAAGAACTCAATGAGGTATGTTTGTTTTGTGTGGTGCTGGACAAAACCGAAAGTCAGTCAGTCTTTACCCTCTACTGTTACAGGAGGTGAAAGCCAGCAATCTCAAGCTGAGTGTCAATGACTTCATCATCAAAGCCAGCGCTTTGGCCTGCCTCAAGGTTCCGGAGTGTAACTCCTCCTGGATGGACACAGTCATCCGCCAGTGAGTAACATCCACAACCAAAGCTTCCTTAAACATCGGTGGCACAGTTACAGTTAAAATTCTCTAAGGTTTCATCAAATGAGATCCTTCATATGCACGACAAATTGCTGTACATCCTAATTTCATTGAGATTTAAATCCTTTTATTTCAAATGATCTCTTTTCACCCCTCCTTATAAACATTGTATTTTTACATTTTTTGTGACCATGTGACTTTTACAAAACTTTTAATGTGAATAAAAATAATTTTATATTGATATTTTATTTCTTATACATTGCCTAGCACAGTGGTTTGGGGGTGCGGCATTGTGACGGGGGGGCTTTTCATTATTACCGTATTTTTGGGACTACAAGATGCTACTTTTTTCTCCCCCTTAGAACCCAGCGGCTTTAATAACAAAGGGCCTTGTTTAAGACTGGAAAAAATATATATTTCCAAAAGGGGGGTGCGGCAAAAAATAGTTTCGGAACCACTGGCCTAGCGAGTGCATTCAAACATCATGCAATGTTATGTTTGACACAGCTGCCCTAAATAACATTACCAGCCTGGGTAATTACACAATCATTTTGTAATGGTTAAAGGGTCACTGACATGATAATTATGTTCTACATTGTTGATTTTTTTTTTTTTTAATTGAACGGTTAATTCACAAAAGTTTAATTTTATAGTTTTAAAATGTAATTTCCGGAAGCGACATCAGCAGAGTAACACCTCTTAGCTACACAAACATAGCGGTGTAGGAGACAGGATGTTTAGAGATTATAATGAAGGACTGAGGGATGTGTCAGATTTAGACAAGAAAAGAAGGGAGAAACATTTGGCATTAAATATACATTTTGCAGAAGGTGGACTTGGAAGAAAACTGCACTGCATTTTTTAAATATTTATTTTGCCCTTCATCCACAAGTCTTTTGTAAAACAATATTTTAAATCATCAAAATACAGCGTATCACTAAGTATTACATGGTACCACAAAGATTGTGGATGACTGGCAAAATTCCAAAAAAAGTACACTTTTCCTTTAAGCCTTAAGACAAGGAGATGTAGTTTGATTGCTTTTAAAACATCGGATAGTAAGTGTAAATTATTCTGGAGTTGGTTTTTCTTCCATTATTGTTTTAAATTGGCTTATTTACTCATTCAATACCAACATGCATGATTTGGCAGGAGGCAATCATGAGCTATAGGAAAACTCTCGATAAGCTTGTCTCACCCATGGGAAATCGCAGGAGGTCATTACTCAACATAACAGTCTGACTCACAATGTCATCCAAAAATGAACGCTAAAATGTTCACACAGCAACTTAACATTCAAAAGGTAGGTAAAAAATATACAAGACAAGTACCAGTACGAGTGTGGAAAAATAAACAAGTATTGAAACTGCTTCCTCTTATGGGACACGCCGTCATTGCAGTAGAATGAACAGGTTAGATGAGATGTCATCATGTCATAAGTTAGCCGCATCGATGCGTGAGCCGCAGGGTTCAATGTTTAAGAACAAAGTGACGGCTACAGACCGGAAATTTTGTTAATTAAAAAAAAATCATTACAGATTTTATTTATTATTTTTACTAGCTTATTTTTATATTATATTTTCCCTCAATTGCTGTCAATAAAAATATCCATTTAGCAAATGAAACCCTCAAGGCATTGAAGTATTATCATTTACTGCATGTTGAAACAAAAGCACTATAAGACAACATACTTGTCATGTAGTGTCACTGTATTGTCAGCAGGGGGCACTCAAACGCCCGCAGTTACTCAACATACTCCTGTTGGTGTATGTGTCTTCATGATTACCTGAGTGTGTGCTTCCTTTTCCAGGAACCACGTGGTGGACATGAGTGTGGCAGTGAGCACCGCCAACGGCCTCATCACACCTATCGTGTTTAACGCTCACACTAAAGGACTGGCCGCCATCAGCAGCGACGTGTCCACCCTTGCCACCAAAGCAAGGGACGGCAAATTGCAGCCACATGAATTTCAGGTAGAATCCTGCTAATACAAATCCATCCATCAGTGACCTTACACTTGAATGAAATTCTTTCCCACCAGGGCGGTACCTTCACCATCTCAAACTTGGGCATGTTTGGCGTCAAAAACTTCTCCGCCATCATCAACCCTCCTCAGTCCTGTATCCTTGCTGTGGGAGGCTCTGAAAAACGCCTGATGCCGGCTGACAATGAGAGAGGGTAGGTGATAAACCTGCACCGTGCCCCACGTATTGTATACAACTCACGGTTTTGTTCTACTGCAGTTTTGATGTGGCCAGCATGATGTCCGTGACGCTGAGCTGTGACCACCGGGTGGTAGACGGCGCTGTGGGTGCCCAGTGGCTCATTGAATTCCGCAAGTTCCTGGAGAAGCCTGTCACCATGCTCTTGTGAGCGGACTGCAAACTGCAAAGGGGTGGCCTCTGGCCATCAGGCCATTCCCTCTGTTACGCTCAATACAAGGCAACAGAGGAGGAACCAAAAGGGGAGGGAGGGGCAGCACTCACTCCACTTTTTCTGTCAGTCTTGCTCTCCTCTCTCGCTCACTAACTCTATTTATTACAACTCCATAGCAAGATTTTATCCTAGCAAAGAGTCTGGCCTCCAAAAAATTATGCACATAGGGAAATGTTACACTTGTTCAATCAGAGATCAAATTTAGTTCTTAAATGATTGTGTGTGATAAAGGTAAACAGGAAGTGAAGCTTTGTGTGTGTGTGACTTCTTAGCACACAAAAGGTAGGAGAAAGTGTGAGGATGCACACTGAGCACATTGTTACACGTTGTGTGTCCTTCTGTCTACACAGATAAACCGCATCATGTTGTCATTGTTGTGGCTTTAACCCGCTGTGGATACTACTATATACATTGTATATGATTGACAGCTGGTGCACTAAATTCTATTTAATATATCTGTACAGTCCCACCCAACAGGTTCGCCGGTTCCTGTCTGTTCCATGTTCATTTTTTATTTTCCCAGTCCAATAAGAATCTGTCCTTCACACAGCTGAAACGCACAAAGCTGCTGCTGAAAGTTTCTTTAAAATAAACTGAGAGAAGTCAACTGTGTGCCAAGGACTAAAACCCAGTGTTATTGAAAATACACATACAGAGAAAATATGAACAAGTTCCAAATGTCTTCCATTCATTCCAGAAAATGACATTTATTAAACAGCATGCCCCATGGGTGGGAATTTGTTTAGTTAAAATTTTCTGTATCCATAGTAATACGGATCTCCCCCACAATTGAATTAATTATTCCATATCTCATTTATGACAATTTGTCTTTTTAAGTCATTTTCGACACAAACCGGTAAATGCAAGAATTAACACCTTTGTGCTTGTTATGATTAAAATCCGCCTGGCAGATTCGATCTAGGTGACGCTAGCAAAAACGCCCGACAGCGGGAACAGCCAATCACACGCTAGCAAGTGAGCCAATCCATGACCTTGTGGGCGGTCTACATGAATCGCTCTTCCTCTAAGTAGCCGTTTTCCACTTGGTCCTAGTGCTTGACATATCTCATACTGTTTAATACCATAGTGCAGGGCTAGGGAACCTATGGCTCGGGAGCCATATGTGGATCTTTTGATGACCACATATGGCTCACAGACGTTTCTTAACACCATAACATTTATTTATTTTATGTAGTTTTTTCTGAAAATAAATCTAACATATCTCGCTTACAACAGGGGTGTTCAAAGTGTGGTCCGAGTGATTTTTTGGTGAATGAATGAGTGATTCATGATGAATTATGGATTATGTCAAAATATTAAAATTATATAAAGTCATAATTACGAGAAAAGTTGAAAAACTTGAAGAAAATTGTTAAAGAGAAAGAAATTGAAAAAATGCTGTAATTTTATGAGAAGAAAGTCAAAATTAGGAGAAAGTCACAATTTTATGACAATCAAAAAACAAAAAAAAATCATTTTAGTAGAATAAAGTTATGAACCCAGAATAAATGTTATGTTTTATAATTGCAATTTTTGGAATATTAGGCTGGGAGGGGAAAAAAAAGGAATTAAGGTAAAATATTGTGGGAGTAAAGTCATGATATTACAATTAAACATACTTTTTTAAAGTAATGTGTAATGTTTTGTGTAATGTGTTTTTGCTGACATTTTAAAGTAAAACATGACCGTGTTAAAAATAACAGAAAATATAGAACCTTCTCAGCTCTATTATATTCTAAAATTGTTGCTTCTGCTTACACTGTTAAAAAACATGATATGGCTCCAAAAGGTTTCCGACCCCTGCCATGGTGTAACATTGGGTTGGATGTTAAACATTACAGGGGACGTATTCTCACGAGAATAAAGACGTGTTTGTATAAAAAAAGAGTATAATTGTCTGAAATAAAGAAAAGAAATTCATATGTGGAGAAACTGAACAGAGAAGAGCCATTACTTTGTTTTCCACGTGCTGACAAAAATGGAGAAGGGGGTACATTACACCGTTGTTTCCATGGTAACACCTGCCATACTGTGTACTGCCTCAATGTACAGTATGTACTGTATTACCATGCAGCCTTGCACTTTCCCCACGCCTAACATCTGCCCCTGAACACAACATGCAACATAAGAGAAGATGCTGAAAATGCTGCTTTTGTTTTGTCTGCAGTGAGAGGTGAGGTGAGGCTGTCTGTGTCGCTCAATACATTAATCATGCATGCCTGGCTTCTTTGGCCACCGGTTAGTTGGTTGGGAAGCTTGTTCTTCACACTGCTTCCATGGCTTCCTCTGGGGAACGCACGCTCTGGACCGCCGTGTGCGTGTGCTGCTTCACCGCCCTGCACACAAGTGAGTAACCTGCCAGGATTGGTGATGCACTTTTCAACTACTTCCTCTACCTCCTGTAGCCTAGTCTAAGTGTTATTGCCAACGCCCACGCCAATATGCGTACACACTTCCGTCAAACGGCGCAGTTATCCGCCAATACCGTTACCAGCAAGGTGCGTTCACGAGCACCAGAATTTAGAACACCAGCAGCAGGTCGTTACAATACTTTGTTGTAGTTTGTAGTGGCGCACAGGGGCACCATAAAGAAGGCAGTTTCTAATCTTATATCCTGGTCATGTCAGTAATAAGTGCAAAGGTGTATTTATTTATTATATTATTTATATATGTATACAGTGTAGTATAGGCCAAATGTACACAACCCTACTGGCCTACAATGTGGTTTTCAATCAGAGTAGACGCTTGTTGTTTGGCACCGGTTTTGGCTCCGCTTCAGAGCTGTCAGCTTTAATTAACAACCCATATGCACACACAACATAGAGGCGGGGAGGCTCATTATTTTAGGATCATGGAGGCACTGGAAATGGGGACGTGGATTAATGACCCAGAGGCAAATGGATTTTATAAAAACGCCTCCATCACATCTGACGTTTTCTAGCAAAATGACTTTTCATGTTATACATGCCGTTATATGTACATAGCTCCAAATGCCACTTATTATTATTATTATTATTGTTACTGGAACAATAAACACCATGCATCAACCCAGAGAGTGTTTATGCAAGGAGCCAGCCATGCATGGGTGTATATGTATACATAGACTTCAGATCATCAAACTAATTGAAATATTAGTCAATGACAACACACCTAAACACAAAATGCTATGAGGCCTTTTGTGAAAACTTGTGTTAAAACGTCTAAAGCCATTTCTAAAGCTTTGGGACCCCAGCAAACCACAGCGAGAGCCATTACCCACAAATGGTAAACACATGGCGCAGTGGTGAACCTTCCCAGCCAACCCAAATTACGCCATATAGCCCATAACCCATATAGCGCAGCGACGACTCATCCAAGAGGTCACAAAAGACCCCACCACAACATCCAAAGAACTGCAGGCATCACTTGCCTCAGTTAAGGTCATTGAAAGATATCGGTCCAAAACGGCCTGCATGGCAAAATTCCAAGACCCAAACCACCTCTGAATAAAAAAAGAACGTTAAGGTTTCACATTTTGCCAAAAACACCTTGATGACTTTTGGGAAAATACTCTGTGGTCCGACAAGAGTTGAACTTTTTGGAAGGTGTGTGTCCCTTTACATGCGGTGTAAAAGTACCGCTGCATTTCAGAAAAAAAGAACATCATACGAACAGTAAAATTTGGCGGTGGTAGTGTGATGGTCTTGGACTGTTTTGCTGCTTGAGGGTGTGGAAGATTTGCTGTGATAAATGAAAGCATGAATTTTGCTGTCTAAAAAATCCTAAAGGAGAATATCCGGCCATCTGTTTGTGACCCCAAGCTGACACCAACTTGGGTTCTGCAGCAGGACGATGATCCAAAACACACGAGAAGGTCCACCTCTGAATGGCGGAATAAAAACCAAATGAAGACTTTGGAGTGGTCTAGTCAAAGTCCTGACCTGAATCCTATTGACATGCTGTCACATGACCTTAAAAAGGCAGCTCATGCTGGAAAACCTCCACTGTGGCTGAATGACAACAATTCTGCAAAGACGAGCGGGCCAAAGTTCGCTACAGTGCTGTAAACGACTCATTGCAAGTTATTGTTTGATTGCAGTTGTTTGGATAGCTTCAGTTTTTCTCTCTCTCTTAATAATAAAAACTTTCATTGAAAAACTGCCTTTTGTGCTCCGTTGTGTTGTGATCGAGTAATATTTACATTAGTTTCATGATCTGGAACATTGAAGGGCGACAAACATATTCATGTTTCTTATTTCCTTTGTTTCCTCAACACAGGTGCTGTGACGGTGACCATGAGGGAGTCCACCATCGAGGTCGTCCGAGGGGATTTTGTCGTCCTGCCCTGCTCCTTCTTCACCTCCAGCCCCCTCTCCAGACTCAACATCATCTGGACACTCGCCCCTTTCTCCAGTCCAAAGACCCCCATTCAGGTCCACTCATGACTTCTACCAATAAAGGCGTCTTCTTCTTAGTTTTCGCACCTAAAACTCTGGGTCATCCAAATCTATGACCCTTTCAGGTGATCGTGTATGACCATGGTCAGGTTATAGAGGATCCCTCCCTCATTGGCAGGGTGGCTTTCACTGGTATGCCAGTCATGTTAAAAAGAAAGGACAAAAATATATTACGTCAGAAAAGACAACATAAAAATGCAAAGACCTGTGATGTATCCAATGTTTAGGTATCCCTTGGAGTGCAGACATCGTCATGAATGACACGCGTGTCTCTGATGCCGGGACTTATCGCTGCATGGTCAACAATCCTCCAGAAACAGCAGATACTGGAATAGGAGAACTGGTCCTCAGTGTGCTGGGTAAATTCCTTGTCAAAATACACAATAATACATCTTTATAGAATTCCCATTTATCATTTTCATTCAAGACAAAAAAGAGAAAACAAATTGTGATTTTTGAAGTTAAAAAAATAGCATGATGTTTAACAATAAAGTAATTTTGAGGAGAAAAGCGTTGAATGTTTACGAGAGGCAAAAAAACGTTTTTGTAATTGAGAAAATGTCATAATTTTATGAGGCAAAAATGTTTTTGTTTTCCCAAAAAAGTCTACTTTGGTCTACTTTTATGATTTATTTTCAACACCTTAGTGTGAACCAAATGGAAATGTTGTAGGAAAAAAGTTTTGTGAAGATTTTCATTTCAAGAGTAAATCTATGAGTATATGCGGTATCATGTATCACGAAGAGGCGAAGGATGTCTAGTGGGGTACACTGTGGTGGTCTACATAGCGTGATGTTGATGCCCTGTTTGTGATGACAGTGGCGCCCTCGCTGCCAGCATGCCAGTGGGACGGCGACGTGGACACAGGAGGGAGTGTGACACTGTCCTGCGCTGTGGCCGAGGGCATTCCCACACCGGACATCCACTGGGATAAACTCAACCCTGAGGAGATTTCGCTTCCTATCAACATGGAGGGTCAGAGAATCTTCTTTTCTACAAATGACCTAAAACACATAAGGAGGCAAAGGTCAAAGGTCATTTAGACAAGATAAGGTACTGGAATCGATACTGGAATCTTCCTTTCCCAGACGATCTGTCCGGCTCGGTCCAAATTGTCAACGTGTCCTCTCAGACGTCCGGCCTGTATCGCTGCTCAGCCTCCAACGTCCTGGGAACAGAGAACTGCTACATCAACCTCTCCGTCTACAGCGGTGAGCGTCACTTTTGAACACTCACATCATCCATTGGCATTATAAAGAGCCTTGCTCAGCTCGACTCACCCTTGAATTGAACTGTTAGCAGTGGCAGGCAATTCCTCAGGCATCCTACAGGGGGTGCTGTTGACGTTGTCCATGGCTCTGATGCTGCTGGCCCTGCTGGTGCTCATCTTGTGGCTTCATCGCACAGGTCAGGACGGACAATGGAGGACGTCCAAGGAGGAGGAGGAAGGTTACAACGAAATCCGCTACACTCCCTCACTGATAAAGCGTTCCTTTGTTTGAGCAAGTACAAAAACGTCACATTGAGCTTTAAAAAAAAAAAATTAAACACTCCACATTGTGATTGATGAGTGTTGTTGTATTTCACACAACAGTAGTGGTCATTTACTCAACTGTAGAGAATACCAGGCATCTAGTAGAAGTAAAAAAAAAAAAAACATCAATTATTACTGCCATCTAGTGGTAGGCAATTAAATGAACACTGCAGCACTCCTTTTCTACAATATTCAAATGCTGAGAATAAAATCAAGAATTTTCTGATAATAAAGCTGTAGCATTCTGAGAAAAAACAAACTTGTTCAGAAACAATATTAAAATCTTATGAGAATAAAGTAATTTTAAAAACTAAATATTAAAATTATACAAAATTTAAGTAAATTTTATGAAAAAAATACAATATTAAACCCTTATGAGTCATTTTTTAAAATTAAATATTAATTCTTAATCTAAATATTAAAACAATACAAAATGTGAATTTTATGAGAAATTTTTTGTGATATTTTAAGTGATATTTAGAGGGGAAAAACATATTTGTAGAATAAACACAAATTTTTAAGAAAGTCTCAGTATTTTGAAAAAAAAGTTTTTTGAATGTTTAAGTCATGAGAATAAAGTTGCATATTTTTAATCATAAAAAAATACTAAAACCCGGTGACAATGAAATCATGAGAATAAATCGAAGAAATTATTCAATATATTGAAAAATACAGTATATGATATTTTTTAACTTGTGTTTACACAACAAAGAATCAAACATATTTTAACAATATTAATATATTATGACATTTTAATATATATATTTTAGAAAATACAATTATTTTCTTAAGCAACAAAGTCATCAAGTATTTTTCCATGTTAATGTTCCCTTAGGCTGTGGAGTTAAGTTCTAAGTTTAACTTGAGTTCCTTTCTTATTTCTTTATTGATTGAAATCTGCTGTGCTTCCATTAAACATTTTCCTAGTTTTACTGCCTTAAAGATATGATTTATCACTAATTTGTTAGCCAACAAGTGTCTAAAGACAAAGGATAAAGGGAACGAAATTAGCCACAGAACCACATTTGCAAACAAAGACACAAAAACCTTTAATTTAAATAGAAGAAAGAAAAAAACACTTTAAAAAACTGTACAGAACATTAAACATTGACTTAAAGTTCTTAAATAAAAGACCCCCTTCCAGAAAAACAAAAACAAAAGCAGGTGGTGGCGTGGTGCAAAAAAGAAGAAAAATTTCCCCCAAATGCACATTTCAAATGCAAAGCTTTTCTCCCCTTCACTCACTTCAAACAGACCCTCCCACTTAGTGTCTTAAATGGAAAACAACCCAAGACTTAATAAAATAGATTTATTTTTGACTTTTGTATTCATATACTGTATGAAACATGCCGTAGATCATTGCAGAGACGATGAAATCCCTTTTGAAGCCGATTTAAACTTACACGATCCAACTTAGCAAAGTCACAAAAAGATTTGACTGGCGGCTGCGGTTTCAGAAAGTTGACCAATAAGGAGAGCGGCATCAGGAGGGTTACTTGGGACTGACTGACTTGGGACAATGAGGGATGTTGTGTTCCAGCTACTGGGAATTTTAGGAGACCTTTAAGAGAGAATGCGGGTCATCAAAATTCTAGTTGGGATTCTAGCTGGAGAATGCAGGCCTTAAACATTCTACTACTTGAGGTTTGACAGGGACTTTGGCAGGATAATGTGGGTTGTCAAAGTTCCAGCTACTTGGGATTTTAGATGGCTGTAGGAGCAGGAGAATATAGGCCATCAATGTTCCGGCTACTTGGAATTTTTAAAATGCAGGATGCCAGGAAGAATGAAGCTACAATGTAAGAGGGATTTTAGCAGGACAATACAGGACATTCATTTTTAGCTACCAAGGATTGGATTTTAAAGGAAGAACACGGGCCATCAAAGTTCTGGCTATTTGTTTTTTTAAGAATTGTATCTGGAGAATGTGGGCAACAAATGTTCTGGCTACTCAGGATTTTAGGAGGACATTTTTACAAAAATACTGACTTTCAGTGTTCCTGTTTCTTGGGACTTTCACGGGAAAATATGAGGCCCCCACCCAGCTACCTAGGATTGATTGTATGAGCCGCCCACATTACATTTCTCAGCATTTTAGCAGGAGATTGCAGACACTAAATGTTCCAGAAGGATTTCTGTGCGAAATCATGGGCCTCCAAAATCCTACAAACAACATATTTGAAACACAATTTAGAGAAATAATGCAGGTTTCCGGCTTCCTGAGATTATGAAAGGGAGAATATGGGCTCCCCCCAATCATTCCAGCTACTTGGGAATTCCGATGGCATTTAGCTGGAGAATGTGGGCCACCAATGTTCAGCTACTAGGGATTGTAGAAGGGTTTGTGTGGGAAAATGTGGGCCTCCTTCATTGCACCTCATTTTAGACGGAAAATATGGGCTGTAGTGTTGCAGTTTCCTGAGATTTGTACCGGGAGATGTGAGCTACTTGGGACTTTTAAAATAAAGACACTTTTGTGGCAACGTGTTAAGCAGAAGCTTCAAACTGTGTAACAACAACAAATAAAAAAACATCTTGAGACTAGTGAGCACTACAGGTTGCTTATCATGTGGTGGGCGGGGCTTATTTGGGTGTACTGACTGCCTAGTTGGTTAATTAGTGTACCACTAAAACAAAAACAAGGAAGAGTGCACTGGTGGGAAGCAAACCAACTTAAAAGTAATTTCTCAGAGTATTTCCAGTTGCGCGCACACACACGCACACGAGGGAGCCCTGGTGAGATGATACAAACACGTACTGAAAAGGGGGGGTTTACAAAAACAAAGTGAACACATCAAAAAAAATCCCACTACGTAAGACCAACATCCTCCAATAAATATTCCACTTTTCTTCTCAGTATTCCAACTAAAACGCTGGATTGGAGCAGTAGTAGTAATAGTACAAGTCAGTTTGTTTGCTAGTTAGCATAGCGGGGGATGCAGCAGCAGTAGTGAGCAGAAAGAACCCCCCACACCTCCTCCCCTCTTCCACTCCATGTTGGATGTGATATTCAAGTTTTTTTTTTTTTAAAAAAAAGGGGAAAGAAAAAAAAATGCTTCTACTCCAAATTCGTCCCAGACTGAAATATCCATGGATATTTGTGGACAATGTGTAAACAAGCACCTCATGATGGCTGGGTGACAGTTGGGTGACGTTTGCCTTCTGAAAGCACAATGGAGGGAGGAGGAATGAGTGGAGAGAAACCCAACAAGGCTTCTTCTGGAGCTGATTTTCTATGTTCCAGTTTAGAAAAATAAACAATCCTCAAGCAAAATAAAAAAGATCCCTTATAATTGCACTGGCCTTCTTAGCCTGTAAGCACGCGCACACACACACACACACACACACACACACGCGCTCTCTCTCTCTCTCACACGTACACACTCACAGCGCCTCACAAGATCGTCATGAAGATGACTTTGGGTCATGATTAGACGTGCAACGTGCTTTCGGGCTGGGGAGGAAAAGTGTAGTTTAGTAGGATGATTGCAAATCCGTGTGTATCAATTCTCCCCTGGATTTACACAGTTTGATGGAATGAGTCCTGAAGGGGGCGTCGTCCAGTATGTGGGAAAAAAAGGGATGGGGAGGCAAGGTGTCAATCATCAGCGCAGGTGCTCAAGTAAAGGCAGCTCTGTGGATTCATCTGGCGGGGCGGGGGCGTCTCCTGCATTCGGCAGGCAGGAATCTACCGCCCGAGTCGCTCCGAGTGGATCTTGTGTGGGACTGGCTTCCTGTGGGGGGGCGGGAGGTGGCGGCTGCAAAGAGAATATGTGATATATATATATATATATTTTTTATTTTAATATATATATTGAAATATGAAGCAAAACAGCAAAGACACTTGGGATGTAGTAGGACAATACAAGGACTTGAGCAGGAGAATGTGGGTTGTCAATGTTCCAGCTACTTCGTATTTTAGTGGGAGACTGCGGGCTGTCAAAGTTCCACCTACTTGGGAGTGTGGTGTAGAAATTGACCACCAAAATTGCAACTACAAGGGATTTTAGTTAAAAGTGCAGTCAATGCGTGTTTGTGCTCCTTACCTGTGTGCGTACGGGGTGGACGACTCCTCCATCGCCCTCTGCTGCTGCATTAAAGCCCTTCCTGCCAGAAAAACTCCACTTCCCGAAATGGCTCTCAAAGTGGAGAACGTTGCCCTGGGAGAGGCCAGCCCGCTGGCCTGCTCTGTGACCCGAGTTCTCTAGGAAGCTGGCAGCACAGAAACGCTCGGGCATGGGCAGAGGAGGCGGAGCCACTGAGCCGCTAAAGGAGAGCAAGGAGTTGGACAGTTGTTGACCCAGCAAGCCCTGAATGGAGGATGTACGCTGCAGGGATGACAGCAGCCCCGCTTCCATCCTGCCTTCTGATTGGCTGAGCAGAGCCAGTGGGAGTGGTTGGGTGTGGTGAGGCCAGTTCTGGGTTGGACCTACTGGGTTGTCTGTACCTGAGAGGTAAACAACAAACACTTACGGCCTTTTACTGTATTGGCATTATAAAGGGTACCAGAACAATATGGGCTAGACACATTGCTGCCAACTGATTGATTGTTAAAACATTACTTTCCTTAGTGTGTGTAGAATTAACGGTCAGGTGATAAGACCTGCCCACAATGAATATGAATTGTACAAAGGCAAGCCAATCAAGGTTCCAAACTGTAGATAGAGTAGTGTAGAGTAGAGCGCTTACCCAAAAAGGGCTGCAGTGCGGTGATGTGTGGCTGGGGAAGGCTGGAGGCCGGCGTGCTTTGTGTGGTGTGGATGGCGGTGTTGGTGTTGATGGATGTTGAGCCGCCGCCGCAGTCCGAGTCCTCGATGTTTCCTCCACTGTTGCAACCGGCGCCACATCCTTTTTGCATCCTGCAGAGAGACAAGCTGTCACACTTGTGACCCCTGAACACCAGACGCCCAAGTCCTGCAAGTTGTACCTGTCCCAGCTACTGATGAGCCAGTTGTAAATGTTATGTGGGCTCACAGGCCCACCCCAAACGGAGCGCAGCTGACTGTGACTCCCGGCGTAAGATGTGGTGAGGGGGGACACATAGATGGGGTAGCCGATGGGCTGGTCGCACGATGAGTTGATCATATTCCTCAGGGCCTGCTTGGCGTTCTGAATGCTGCCGCGCTCTGGGTTGCGGTTGCGCAGGAAGACCAGCTCCTGCTGTTGGCCCGCCCACAGCCCACGCACGCACTCTCTGTTCACCTGTGGAGGGATCACATGATCAGGTTTGTGGGGACATGGCTAGAACTTAACAACTAAGAGATGGAGGAGGTGGTTACCTTGATGACCCGGAAGCTGAGGAACCTCTTGTTCAACATGATGATCTTGTACTCGTCGCTGCCATCGTCCATGATGTGACGCAGCGCCAGCAGTGAGGGCATGTTTGCTAATATGGCGCTGCGCCAAACGGGGTCGCCCTCGTGTGATATCAACATCTTCTCCTCATTGGCGGTGATGGCATCATACAGCACCGTGGGGTCCTCATACTCATCCGGAGACGTAAAGTGGTCCTGAAGGGGGCGCGACAGGGGGCATTACTCTCAACTGGGGGCACCGTTTGCCCCTTGATGTTTCCTGCCGGTTATAGGAGTGATACCTGATGCAATTTGAGGGACATCCGTACACCAGGCGCCACAACTCGATTCAACAGGTCCATATCTGCAAAGACCCACTCGTCCCGAGGAGACGTGATCCGAAAGTCTCCCTTGAAGAGTGCGTGGAGGCCGTAAAGGAACGGCTCCAAGCTGGACAAAACAAAATAGGGTGTAGACAACAGAGTCTTCCACAGTAGAAACATAAAAAAACACATGTAATCCAGCATGACTTGGTGGTTCACCTTGCAGACATGCTGTGGGAAGCAGTGCCCAGCGCTCTTCGTCCCAGAATACACAACCCAAAACACAAACTGACTAGCGGCGAATCTCTTTCACTTGTCACGGGCTGCAAAAGAAAGGAAACAGAGTTTTAAAATGATGCATTTCTGTCACTTAACAGTACAAATAATGTTGTGTGAAGTGTTACCGTTTGACGCCTGCTATTGCAATACTGAATCCAGTCCACGTAAACCATGCAAAAGGAGGAGGGAGTGATACCGGAGGCCCTGTGATCATAGTCCTCGTCTATATTCAGGTTGAAGGTGGGGTCACTGTCGACATAATTGGGCCCGAGACATGGCCGTAGTGCCTCCTGGATGGTCTTGTTGGCCAACCAGTCCTCCAGCTTGGGTGATCGGCTCACGTAGTAAATGATGCTCTGTTCAAGAAAGCCAACATTGGTATCCTAAGAATTGTGTTATTTGTGGCATTTTATTGAGGTTATTTTTCCTGGTAAACTATCTCAAAAGAAATGATTAACGTACAAATCAAAAAAGAAAGTTGTGAAGTAGGGAATAAAATTTGACATGAGACTACTTTCAACTAAAATAATGGCACCCCACATTAAGTGTCTGTTCTGTTCAAGGATTCTTCCTTCAAAAGACGTTTTCTGTGCATTCTTTGTCGCCAACGTGGAAGTCTCACCTTGACGTAGTATGTGATGAGGATCTTGCGTAGGTCAAACACTTGCAACATGGAGGCGGCATTGTTGTCGCTGATGCTATAACCCTCCAGCACATACTTGGTGGCCGCCACCTCCCAGGCCAGCCAGCGTTGTCCGAAGGCGGCATTGAACGACAGCATGTGAGGCAGATGACCTGGCTCGCAGCAGCAGCATCCCTCGTCCTCTTCGACGCCCTCTGTGATGGCCTCTACCTCCCTCTGCTGACAGTAGGTTCCTGGAGGTAGGAGAGAAGATGGTATTCATTTAACAAAATGTTTTTTATTGTAGTTTGTAGTCCTCTGTATCATAAGTAATGTTTAATCCATGCTTAAGATGAATGATAAAGAGAAATGATTAGAAACACCTCAGTATGATGGACTGCAAATCTGAAACCTAAATTTAAAACACAGTCAAACCTTGGTTTCACTAGGCCCCTGTTTTATTATTATGTTTTCGCCAAAGTTTTGCCTTATTTATCATGCAATTTTGCACATAACATAGTAGTCCGTTTGCCATGTACGGTATCTTTCCGCAGAATCATGTGCCAAAACAAAGCACGAGTCTTCAGTAAAGGTAAATATTTTTAAATGTTAGAATTGTCATTAATAATGGTATGGCATTATTATGGGTATGTAAAAATATAATCATTCACTTAATATTTTTGAGAGCCTGGAACAGATGAATGGATTACATTATTTCCTTTGGGAAAAATTGCATTGGTTTTTGTATGTTTCAATTTTGGTCTGAAATTTTGGAATGAATTAATAACAAAAACTGGGGTAGCACTGTAATACTGTAAATGCATATTTTTGAAAGCAAAATAATATTTCAATAAATACATATCTTTAAACTGGCCCTTTCTTGTAAAAAATGCAATACTCAAGATGACCTCGTCAACTCATTAATAACTCACATGACATGGTCTAGTTTCTCTAAATAGCAGCTCTTGGATGAGAACACTTCATACATACAAGCGACACCACAACATGTTGCTTGGCAGAAATTCAACTGGGTTGATTCCTGCAAGAGCTTCAGGCCTAATCAATTATTTTTATATTTGTTAAGTAATTATCTAGCTTTTCTTAGCTATTCCTTCAACTTAAGAACATACCTCTGAACTCCAGACCCCTGAGCTGGAATGTAACCAGACCGTTGCCGATCTCAATGATGTGCACCAGAGCGTTGAGGTAGTCAGAGGCAAGGATAAAGCAGTCGCCAGTGTTGTAGTTGCCCCAGCGGCCGAGCAGCAAGTCTCCACACAGACTGTGCTGCAGCGAGCGCGTCAGGTGCTCGTAAAAAATGGAGTTCAGATTGTTGTCGTCGGCACCTTCGACAAAAAGAAGGCACCAGAGCAACAGTTACACATCACAACAACCATGTTAATGCAGACAAGATTGAGGTAAATAAATAAGCATACCTGGGTTACGGTCAAGCTGAGTGGCAAGTCTGGTGTTGGAGTGGTCGACTCGCTTGGTGCTGTTAGCAACATAAACTAGCATTAGTACTAATTATGTGGAGTATTTCAGTAAGCCATAGTTGCACATTTAAAAAAAAAAACATACTTGTAGTCTCGCTCCCAGAACTTAACCGGTCTGGTGTATGAGGTGACAAACACAGCACTGCCTAGGACGGGATTGAGAGGGGTGGAAAAGATGGCAGAAAAGATGGCTTGCACAAATAGCACGGCAGAGTCTGCAGAGAAAAGGAGTTAAGGGCATGTCATTAAATAACAGAACAATCACTGAGGTGTATCGCAGAAATGTTGAAAGGATACGTGGCACAGCGAAGGGCTGAGCAAAGGCGTGGAAGGCCGAGCCCCATGTGATCTGCCAGGGAGCGATGTACGTCAAAACAAACCGTAATTTATACAGCAGGTCCCACATCTAAGAAGTTTAAAGAAAATGAAATATCTTCACTACACAGCTCATGACAAAACATCTCTGGTATGAATGGCAACACGTGTCCTGACCTTGCTGAAAAGAATAGACATGAAGTAGTAGTCAATCAGGAAGGTCTCTGAAAAGTGTGGGTAGTCAAAGTGGAAGAAGAGAGTGGTGAAGCACAGCGTGACATACTGCTGCGACGGGGCACAGAAGGACGAACGCAGCAGCTTCATGCCAGCCACTGAGATGAAGAGTGCTCGGCTGCTGGAGGAATCAAGACGGACACGATTAGATGTGGTTTAAAATTCACTTCATTGGGTGCAACCCACACCATTTTGACATATTTTGCCCCTGTGCACATCTTTGGCTTACACAGAACACACATTTTTTGCAGAACAGCGGTGCAGAACTTTGTTGTGACTTACTAGATATCCAGTTCTTTATGGTTCTGGCCCACAGCGCGTGCCTCCGTCGTGAGGGAGTTGAGCACAACGGCCGGGTAGATAAAGTACTTCTCCACACACTGAAGCCATGCATATAGCTTCTCAAACCACATCAACTGAGCAGCATCTGGTGACAAACAAAAGTAACTTTGTATATAAATGTATATAAAAACACAATCAGCGCTGCTATTGTTCTTATGTTATTATAAACAAATAATAAATGCAGCTAAACATATTAAATTTTAATACATGAGCTGTATCAAAAATATTAGAAACACCTCTTAGTATAATGCAGTGATAATTAGTACAATACTACTAAATAAACAGTGTGAAGTTATTTTAGACTTACAAATTACAAACTTGGTCATAAGCTCTAGCATATCTGCTAAAAATGTGGAGCTGTTCAACAGTGTAAAAAAAAAAAAAAAGATTATCAGAATGTGGTGCTGGCGCACACTGTGAAAATCCCTTAGAGATGATGGAGGTTAAATGCATTTCTCAGCAGCACTTCAACTTGAGACTCTGCTGGTTTTCATTTAATCCACAGTGATGCTTCCAGGGGGAGAAGCAGATAAAGCTCCTTACATTTTACAGTGACTTGAGTATTAGAGGATAACGTGAACAATGAGACACTCACCTCGGACCTCAAACTGAGTGTACTCTTTGGAACGGAGCACAGGGTGAGCCAGGCAGAACCAAGGCAGCTGTTTGCGGAGCTGAGGCAAAAGATAGTGGGTAATGAAGCCAACAACTCCCGCAAGGATGTACAAGACAAAGCTGAGAGCAGGCTGCGGGGCAAGAGCACAAAAGAGGAATGTGAGAATTTGCAACAAATTGTCCCTGGGAGAAAGTCTCCATAAAAAATGGCTTAAACTCGTACTAACTTGTAACGCAATAAAAACTGTGCTGGCACTGATGGCAAACGTGATCACAGCCATGAGGGGACACATGACAAGGTCAGAATGAAGAATCTCTTTCTATGATTGAGAAGGAAAAGGGTTTTTAAAATTATGTCAAAATATTTCAAATAACAGCTGTGTCAGTTTTGATTTGTACCACAGAGTTACGCAGCTTCTCTGGCAGAGGGTCCTTGATCTCCACAGGGGGTTCTTCTGGTGAACGGTTCTCCAACTCGGGGAATAACTTTGACCGCACCAATGACCTGAAAAAGTACAATTTACAGTTACCGATTAACTTAACATGCATGTTTTTGGAATGTGGGAGGAAACCGGAGTACCCGAAGAAAACCCACACATGCAGGGGGAGAACATGCAAACTCCACACAAAAATGCCCAACGGAGATTCGAACCCAGATCTCCTGACTGTGAGGCCAACATACTACCCACTCATCCACCGTGCTGTGATTTAACACAATGGTTTTCAATTATTTTTTGTCATGCTCCCACTCGGGGACAGTTATGTTTTCAAGCCCCCCTATTTGAAATACAGTGGAACCCCAGAGTACGAAATTAATTTGTTCCAAGAGGATTTTTCTAAGATGAATTTTTTTGTAAGCATGTAAATTTAACATGTATATTGGCTCGGAAGACCCCTCATACAATAGGGAAAAAAAACAAAACACTGTTCTGCACATTTAATACTGTATAAATAACGAGTATTGTAATACAAATGTAATGTAATAATCAAACCTGAAATAGAATGTATATTGAGTTAAAATTCTAAAGGTTTCTTACCTTTAATACGCAGGGAAGTGCAGTACAGCATTTAAACTGGCAGCAATAAACCAATTAGAGAACATTACATCATACACATCATACATCATAGTACATGCACTTCCGCCATGCCTCCAGTAGGTATACTACTGGTAGGCTGCAGAACAACATTTTTGTCGAGCGACGGGAGAGTTACGACACCATATGTGAATTGATGGTGGATGCCTGGGCTAAGGTATCTGCTTTAACTCTTGTCCGAGATTTCACGAAAGCCGGCACCATTGCTGAACAGCCGACGGACAACGAGACTGACGGCCGACAATGGCGACAGGGAACCCGGCATGTTTGACGGCAAAATTTCCCTGCTGTCAGTTCAGATGCAGAAGATGGATTTGTGGGAGAAGAGTCATTACAAATACAGTGAGTGTATGTTTTAGCATGCGCCTTAAATTACAGTAAATCCGGAAAATTCCAAAAAAAACAAAAAACAAGTTTTGGTAAGATTGACAAACTTTCGTAAAGCGAATACATTTTTGTAAGCTGAAGCAAAAAAATTGTATTTTCGTATCCTGGATTTTTTGTATTCCGGGGCATTTGTATCCCGAGGTTCCACTGTATTTATTTAGCTGTACTGTACAGAATGAACTCAAAACTGAAACCAGGGAAATGCAACAAAATGGAGAGCGGTGAAGCATATTCAATTGCTTGCTGAGGACGACAGATTAATAGATGTTGGCACTAATATTTAAAGTACCCCCTGCCTCTGCACAGTTTACAGTGCATCCCCCCAGGGTGGCCTGCCCCACTATTTAAAGAGCACTAGTTTAACCTGTTAAACATGTTATCAACAAGCCTTCGTAAAACAGTTTTTTTTCTGTAGTCATAAGGGGTTTTGCTATATGACAGCAACCAGTAGAGAGAGCAAAATAAATCAGCCTAAAGCCTGAATTAACTATTTCAGACATTTTTTTAAAAAGATTCCATTATTCTGCTAAATTTACTTTTTAAATGTTTTGATTATAAACAGCAATATGTGTCCAGAGTTTTTTTATGAGCACCACATGTGAGAAAATTCCCTTGTTTGAAGAGGTGCTCAAACCGCAGAGCGATTATAAGGTCTGTTTTTTTGTGGAAAACTTTGATGATGCAAATGTACTACTCCTTTGCAAAGCAAAATCCTTTGCTTTAGTGACCCCACCAACAAGCTGGAACTACTTTACTCAACACCAAAGAAAATGCCCCACTTAAGTGGGGGGTAAGTCACTGTTGATGCACTACAGGTACAGTGCTGATGGGAATGTGATACAACTTCATGTAAAAAAAAATCTGAATATACTATTGTGGGAATGCTGTGACCTATTTAAAAATAATATAACATGGACCCTTCAATGACCCCATGAAGCAATATACTGACCACAGAATGGTGGGTTCACTGCTTTGACGGCTCAGGTGGTAGGACAAGGCCAGCAGCAGGCCGCTAAAGACAGAGAACAGTACTGGCACATGGGCGTCCCCCCACGGTGCCTTTGAGGCAAGAAAAAACACAAATGCAGCTTGGAAACATGAAGCCTCTTCAACAGCAGCAAAGAGTTGCACTTACATTGATGGCACCCAGGCAAAATCCATACAGCACAGCGGCCACCAGCACGCTGCGTATGAGGCTAAATAGGGATGAGAGGGGGCTGGTGGTGGCTGGGGAGAAAAAAGAAAAGTGGATCATAGAAGTGTCAACAAGATCTAAGAACGCGCTTTCATAACAGACTGCAATGCTACACGCATCTTACCCGTTCCACCGAAAATGTGCATGTCGATCTGTTCCAACAAACACATGACAAACGTATTGACCTGAGGTAGCAAGCCAAACAGGAAGATGACCGGGAAACACAAGGCCAACACTGTCAGGGTGATAAAAAGATAATATGTGATGAATATAGACTATGTGATGCATATACTGCATATCCCTTATAAGATTAACTACACTACACAATATTAATAATATAATACTAATACAAGGAAAATGTTTTACCCAGGAGCATATCTCTAACACAGAGCAGGAACTGTGCAGAGAAGAAGGTGACGCCGTACAGGGAGACGGGTTGAAGGCTGCCAGAGCGGCCGGACAAGTCAAAAATCCAGATCAACAGGCAGCACAAGCAAAAGTAAACAGGTCGACTGTACACGATTATCCAGTTATGACCCTGTCACACAACAGAAAGAGTGAAACTGCATGTTACATAAAGTTATAATAAAAGGATGGTACCTCAACACATGGGAGAGAGCACTGTACTCACATGCATGGGAGAGGCTGCGTCTGGTTGTACGCTCTAAAATGCAAAAAAAAATGCTTAGGTTTACAGGCGTCACATGGATTTAGTACAAAATGCCTGCATGTGTGTACCTTGAGTAAGGAGTACTGGCAGCTTGCAATGACCAGGCAGAACTGGAAAACCCAAATGTCCCTGAAAAAGCCTTGGAGCAGCAGTTGGAATCCCAGAAAGGCCACCAAACTGGCCAGTACAACAGCAAACACATTTTCTCCCACACGTCGGTTCCTGGTGACACAGTAAAATATATAAATATATATACACAGCCTCATATTGATACAAACAGATGACCAAAAGGTCAAATGTAGCAGCATGTCTATTGTATTGGTCTGGTTTACCTGTCTAACAAGGCCAGCAGAGCTAATCTATCATAGCGAACCCTTAGCCACTTCCCAGGTAGCACCCAGAAACGATAGTACTGTTTGGGTTTAATCTTCTCTTCAATCATCAGCGTGTTCTCTTGGGATTCCTGCATAGACTCGTGATCCAAGTCAAACTGCAGACATGTTGAGATGGGTTTTTAAAAAAGGTACTAACACTGGGAGAAAATCCAACTAAAGTCAAGATAATGAACACTAACCTCAGGCATTTCCAGAGGCACCCTGCGCACCTGCATGCCCTGCAGGACCACTGGTCTGGGCTGTAGCATGGACAGGACCGGTGCTCCTTCCTGGACCTCCGTGGAGGTGAAGCTGGAGGACTGGGACTGCCTTTCCCTTTCCCTACAAGCAAGACCTTTAGGTACTAGCAATGATATTTTTCAAAGCAAACAAATAAACTAAACTTACTGAACGGGGTCCTCGTAACCTCCTCCAGCAGGTCCAAATGTATAAGATCTCTTCACGCCTGATACACATCAGACAGAATCATTTAATTCCATTTCCACCTGTTTTTCCCGTCTTGAATTTTAAAAAAAGTTAGTGATCCTCTCTCTTGCTTTTTAAATGACATACGTGACAGCTGCATGGATCTTCTCATTTAACTCCTGGTACAAAATTAGCAAATCTCCTTTTTATTCTGAGACTGTCGAGCTTATTACTTGAAAGCCTGAGACTCACCGCTCTCATCAAAAAAGTAGTGCACGGCGCCCTCTGATGTGTCGTCAAAGGTAGAGGCCTCGTGGATGCCGCTGCGGGGGAGCAGGAGTGATGAGGCAAACTGTAAAGCAGAAGGAAGGGTGCGGGTCCGCGAGTGGGAGGAGGTCCGAGCCCTTTGTAGATCCTGGAGGCTAATAGAACCAGTTTAAAAAAGAAACAGCTTTATAAAATGATCAAATAACTGTAGCCTTTACACCTCTTAAGCAACATCACTTGGTTATTGTGTGCTATGATAAACACACACAACAGCAACTTTTTAAAACAGTGGGGCTGACCTAGGAGGGGATCCCATGGTGGAGGGAGGGGGTGTCGGGTTGGTCCCAGCATTGTGTCGCCTGCGGATGGCCTGGGTCCTCTTTACACTGCTGACAGAGTCATGCTTGCCTCCTTCCTCTGGCGCCAGGGCTGCAGAGGACCCAATTGTAATGTTCAGTACCAAGCAGAACACTGGTGGCTCATTTGGTGTTATAAAGGAGTGATGAAGATCAAGGTTGACTGTTCTATGGAGATCTGTAATGTAATGCATGGTGGAAAATAGGAGTGTCCCAAACTCTTTTCTATGCTGCTTATCCTCATTAGGGTTACGGGTATGGTGGAGCCTATCCCAGCTGACTTTGGGCGAGAGGCTGGGTACACCCTGGACTGGTTGCCAGCCAATCGCAGGGCACACATACACAAACAACCATTCACACTCACATTCATACCTTGACAATTTAAGTCACAGCTTAACCTAACTAGCATGTTTTTTGAATGTGGGAGGAAACCGGAGTACCCGGAAAAAAAACCACACGCGCGGGGAGAACATGCAAACGCCATACACATACCAAAATTGGCAGCGTGAATATTGGATACTGATATCAGCACAAAGCACGCATACATTTATGACTTATTTTGTAGTGTGGAATGCATGATGAGTTTGGTTGTATTAAACCTGCCACCGTGGGAAAGTTGTGCATGAGATGTGTTGCACTGAGCAGCAAGGTCTTTTTTAGACAAAAACTGTGAGGAGTTTGCATGTCCCAATGATCCTAGGAGCAAGTTGTCGGGGGCTGTCATGCCCCTGGTAGGGTCACCCATGAAAAACAGGTCCTAGGGGAGGGACCAGACAGAGATTGGCTCAAAAGACCCTGATGATGATTAAAAACATTTCCCCCTTTGGAGCCAGGCCTGGAGGTGGGGCACAATGGCGAGCGTCTGGTGGCCGGGCTTGCACCCATGGTGCCCGGTCGGGCACAGCCCGAAAAGGTAACATGGGTCCCCCCCTCATGAGCTCACCACTCGTGAGAGGGGCCAAAAGGGTCGGTGCTAAGTGAGCTGGGTGGCGGAGGCCTTGGTGGTCCGATCCTCGGCTACAGAAGCTAGTTAGCTGCCGAGAAAGTGATCGGCTGCAGCCTTCCATCTCTCCAGGACCTGTACGTCTCCAGAACTCGGGGGCGAGCAGGCCGGATACTTGCTGACCCTTCCCACCCTGGACATGGACTATTTGAGCCACTCCCCTCTGGCAGAAAGTTACGGTCCATTCGGACCAGAACCTCTCGCCACAAGAACAGTTTCTTTCCTGCTGCTGTTGAACTCATGAACACTTTATAACATTTGCACTATGCTCACTTTATAAACAGTATTTTTGACACCTTATACTACCTGCACTAAAAACACTCTCATGCCTTTACTTATCAGTGATTTCAACTTTTTACTCAGGTTCTATGTTTAGTTAGATCTATGTTTATTTAATACTCTATGTTTACTTAGAATTCTACGTTGCACTGAGTCGCCAAAGAAAGTTCCTAGTTTGTGAATTGTTCACTTACAATGGCAATAAAGTTTTTCTGATTCTGATTCTGATTAAAAGCTGGACGAAGTGGCAGAGGAGAGGGACGTCTGGGCTTCCCTGCTTAGGCTGCTGCCCCCGCGACCCGACCTCGGATAAGCGGAAGAAAATGGATGGATGGAACTACACACTACTGACAGCACTCATGACTCCATGCATTAGCACAAGCTGTTATGATTATGTGGGCTCTATCCAGCCGCTGCTGGATAAACATGCTGCGGCTGAGTATGGAATCGACTGCTTGTGTTGGAGTGCCAATATCACAGATTTTTTTTTTTTGCTGATCTCGGCCCAATATCCGATTGCATTGGGACACTTCTAATGGAAACATGGCTTACACATTTTTAATCTACATTTGCCTATACTGACAACAACACAAGACAATACATATATTACATAAGCTTACCTCCTCCCACTGCCCCTTCCTCAGTCAATTCCCCTGCTCGCCAACCCATCTGGTTGCCAGTCCAAGAGCCTCCAAGAGAATCCAGGCGATGATGATGAGGTCCCGCGAAGCTGTCTATGTGAATGGTGCGAGCCTCCAAGTCAGACTTGGACATGGTGAGAGTGCGAGGTGCAGGGGTGGAAGTGGAAGGCATGGTATGTAAAGCAGAAGGCGGAATAGTTCCATTGTTTTGACTTGAACCTGCACCGTCCATACTGAGTACCCTCGCGTGAGTCTTTGCGCTGGCTGTACTCGATGAGCGCTGAGCAGCACGGGAATGCGAGGGGCCACCAGGTTCTGCTAAATCCTTCTCGACTGGATTGGGTGGTAAAGCGGTCACGGGGAGTGGCAATGCGGCACCGGCATTAGCGAGGTCTGGGGAGTAGCAGGAGGTAGAGGAGCTGGAGTCGTCTTCATCTGAGCTGTAGCGGCGCTGAGAGCCCAGACTGGATGCGGCGCTCATGTCACTCCCGTCGTCCTCATCGCTGGAATCCTCAAAGAGACTTTCACTATAAGCCTTGGCGCCAAGCCGGTTGCGCACGGGGATGTAATCTCTGTGTTGTCTATGATTGTGGTGACGCCTGTAAGAACCGCAGTCAAAACTACTACTTCCTGCCCCGGCTCGCCTTCGAGGAGCTTTCCGTCGGCCCGGCCTGTGGCCCACACTACTGCCACTGGCCCGCAGTAGCTTCAAGTCTTTGGGTCGCACGACCTGCTGGGCAGACTGATCTGACAGCAGGAAAGGGGTTGAGGATATGGGCAAAGCAGGCTCGGAGCTCACTGAACCCAGGGCCAGCCCCGAGGGCACAGACGTAGCTTGCCTAGGTGGAGGTAGGGGAGGCACAGGGGCGGTTCTGTCTAAGTCGCAAACATCGGAGTGACCGCTACTCGAAGGGGAAGAGTTGTGGAAAATGGGAGCTTGTGTAATGTCAGAAGGTGCAGGCGGTAAATCGTCTCCTTCAACAAGTGTCCTGTCAAGGGCCTGGCTGGGGGAGAGATCTTTGGAAGGGGAGCGTAGCAACACACTGTCAGACAGGTTATCTGTGTCACTGCCATCCTGTCCTGCTGGGACCTCTGTGGCCTTGGGGACATTATCCCCTGCCGCAAGAGCCGACATCTGCCCATCTAGGAGCTTGGGTTGGCTGAATGATGGACTTTCGAGCTGAGTGGAGTCCGTCTTTTCACTGCGATAGCTGCTTACCGTGCTCAACGTCTCACGGTCAGTGGTGGCTCCACCTCCACTGAAGCAGCTGTCTGTGGATCCAGCAGCTAGTGCCACCCCACTACGGCAACCCGGGTGCTCAGTTCCAGGCACAAAGACCACTGGATCAAGGCCCAAACCCAAAAGATTTTCACTCAGCTCCTCACTTAAGCTACTCTTTATAAGAGGACTAAGGGGGGTCTCCCCTAGACTCTCAGACTCAGCAGAGGGAGCAAGGGGAGAATAAGCTAACCCATTGTCCTCGGGGCTCTTTTGAGGCGCCTCCGTCTTCTGCAATGGCTCTTTATCGCCTCCATCTTCTTGACTGGAGGGTGAAGGCGGTACAGACAGATATTCTCCTGGTTCTCCAAATCCGGAGCCCATTCCGGAGAGTCCCATAAGACCTGGGAAGTTACCTCCCAGAGCAGCAGCAATGCAGGACTGGACCATGCTGGTAGCTCCTGACAGACACAGACATGAATCTGATTAAAATGTATGATTTAAAATTATACAGAATTTAACAATTTAACAATGGTGCTGGTAGGCACAAAGAAGACACATTGTGACTATAAAGGCATGACTTACTGATGGTGTCCTGAGAACTTTGCCGCAGCATCTCCCGATGAGCAGAGGTAACAATCATGTTATTACTTCCCTGTTCTCGCAATAACTCTTTGATATCTAAAGGAAGCAAATATGGTTGAACTACACAGCATACAAAAATAACTGAGGTATCTACAGACACAACTCTGACCCTTTGTTCCTCTTGTATCCTCAAGCTGTGGTAAGAACTCCTAGACAGTAAAAAAAATTACAAGATGAATCAATGATCAAAATCAATGGTCAAAAGACTTGGTCATAGGCTTTGGGGGAGGTTTCTCACCGACACCTGGTTGAGTCCAAACAGCGAGTGCTGAGAGCTGCATCGCACTGGAGGTGTTGAGTTGACCTTCCGAAACACAGTCATCTCCACACCAGCATGGATATCCCTGTGAGGAATACACACAAATAAAAACAAGTTGATCATTCATAACACTAATTCCACTTTTGTCTAAAAGCACACAGTCCTTACCTGGGCTGATTCCCATCATGGGCGCCCGAGCCTTCATCCCCTTCTTCTGTCCTTGGCCCATCGGTGGTGAGCGAGGCCTGCTTCTTCTCGATAATCTCTCCGAGGTCAAACATGGCGTGAAGACGGTAGTTAACCACTTTGATGGCGGTGAAAAAAATGGCGACCGCAGCAGAGTACAAGCCTGCTACCACCAAGCTGGCGGGAAGAGCCTGTGAGAGAGTGAAAAGGCATTACATATTAAAAAAAAAAGCTTTTACTAACAGGTCAACAAAGATAAATTCTAATATTCCAATAAAAAATTCTAACAATAACATATGCATGTGTTGTGTCAATTATGTTTTCCTTTTTGCTGTTTTTTTTTAAGGGGTGGGTTGGGTCTTTCTGTAATGTTTCTGCCATTACGGTAAAGCGGAACACGTCTTTGTCCTGGCTACTCAGTACAACATGGCGACATTGACATCAATAATTACATCGTGTACACATTCTACAGGAGATGTATTTAGTCTTTCTATGAAAACTAATTAGAGCTGTAACTATTTTGGTATTAGTTAATTGTTTTTAGCCTCCTTTGATAAATGTATTTTATTTAAAAGCACTTCACATTCCAATTACAATGTTCAATTTTCTTGAGAAATTTAAGTTTACTGCTTTTGATATGGTCAGATACTACATTAATACAAAAATGATCTCAAAATAATACAATGACAATACCGCTTCTCGACTATAATTTATAAAACAATTATCGTCCATCTAAATGTGTTAATCGAGACAGGCCTACTGCTAACATGATGCTAGCACTCAGCTAGCAGTCAGATGATGTCACGCGTTGCTTTCAAGGCCTCTCTTCTGTGACAGATACTGTATTACACTTCATTCATTCATTCATTCCTTCATATCACTGCTTTTGAATGCCTTATAGTTACATTTTCCTTCATCTAACCATTTATATGCTTGAAAATGCAAAATTTAGGCAACGGTTATGTACAATTTGCTTAAATATGCATTAAAAAAAAACTTATAATAGACTTTATTCAGCCACGAAACAGCAATCTATTAATTGACTGAGGGTGCGATGTTCGAACCGCAATGTAGTGAGGGATGACCGTACATTAAAAATATTTCATTATTACTAGCAGTTAAACTTCTTTTTACACTTGTATGAGATTTACAAATGTAAAAAACGTAGATGAATCATTTTCCTATTCAGGTTTGTACGCAATCTGTTTTTATTGGGATGCTCGATAATGCCTTATCCGATATACCAATACTGTCATTACCAATACCAATATCAACCAATGATGCCACTGGATGTATTTTACACACAACCACTGTTTGTGCAATATAATTTAACTTACATTACAGTATGCAATGTAAGTTTAAGAAAAGTGTCATATTTTATTAAACATTTTGTCTGAATCATTAAACATCATGACAGTTAACTTATCTAAACATGTCCTCCAACTATCAACAGCAACGATACAATTTGGGAATTCGATATGGGGCAATAATATTGATCGGCTGAAGTTATCAGACATCCCTGATTTTTAGGTTTTGATAAACAGTATAGAATATACAGCACTTCTTTTTACAGCTATATGACAGTTTCAAATGTAAAAAACTATGTGGCAGCTTAATGCTAGGTCTCTACTTAATTCTCTAAAAGATGGCAAAGCGTGAGTAAGCACATTTGTTGTTTTTCAGATTTACTACCTGATGGTCAAGTTTTTACACATCTATGACAATAATGAATGTTTAATTGTTGCTTAAAATGTAAAATGTTTTCTGTACAGTTAATGGCTTTATGACGCCCACGATTTGCCCCTGGAACCGACTCATTCATTTTCTCTGGTTAAATATTGATTCTCAGTGAGAGTGACTTTGGAAGTTGGAAAAAAAGCACTCACCATGTATAGCAGAAAGGGGAAGGCCAGCAAAAATATCCACAGGTAGAGATGAAAGCAGTTGGAAAAGGTGCTCTGATGAGGGTCCACGTACCACCCTCCAGTGAGCGAGGCCCACACCCCCTGTCGTAATATCTGAAGCGCTTGGGAGCCCATCTCTCCTCCTTCAGGGGGAACCCACGGCTGAAATAGACGCTCCAACACTGTCGCCGACAATACTGTGGAGTTGGAGCCACAGTCTATTTAGTCTATGATGGCACTTCCATTGGGGATGGCAGATCAAGCACGACTGTCTCATGTAGGACAACAGTTCTGTGTCTCGAGTGTGTGTGTGCTTCAGTAAAGGTCAGGAGTCTTTGCACATCCTGGCACTTGCGTGTTCTCCCTCCCTTCCCAAACAATGCCACGCTCCAGCTTAATCCTTGATGGGTAATCAGGTAAGAGACTTTGCGGCACATTGGCAACCCCTACAGCGTGTGAGAAAACAATCATCTGTGAGAGAGATCAGAACATTAGTTAGGTGATTTCCATCTAGTGTGGCAGAGCAAAATTAGATTTAAAAAAAAATAGTATGTTTTTTATTTTGGGGGTCATCTTGAACAAATTTGACCAAAGTTTCTAACCAATCAGTACACTTCTTCAGGCTTAACCACAACTTGCTCTTACGCAGGCAAGTATGAAGGTTTTATGATACAGCACTTAACTTCTTTATACACTTAAGAATATAAAAAAGGTGTTATAGTATGAATCAATCCTCCCTCTCGGCTTCCCTGTTTGCTCTTATGAGGACAAGTATGAAATGTTTTGTTTTTAAGTTAACTTTGTAACTTACTTGACATTTAAGAATATAAACACGGCAAAATGCTGTGCTGCTTGCCCTCAGCAAGCTCCCTTCTCTACTAAGGTAAAAAAATATACAGAATAAAATAGAGGACCGACTTGTAAGGAACGTCTCTCAGTGCTGCACCACGCTACTGTAAATTATTATAATATACAATATTAGGTCATCTTTCCCTTGTTAAATGACGCTGCTACATGATACAATGCACTTTCTGTTTCACGCTCTATTATGGGTGTTCTCCCAACTAAATGGCATTCTCCAACAAGCATTAGCAGGCTAACAAACAATTTGGCCTAGCTTGTGATTAATGTTTGTTATGATTGGGGCAACCTGCAGCAGGTCGAATCACTTGCTCTGAACTCGGTGTGTGTGTAGACATAATGGTTAGTTGCAGTAAAAAGCTGTGTTAACATCAAAAGATAGAACAAGGTAAGGAGAGTGTAGGCTAATGCTGGGCCTGCCTGCTCCAACTGCTCGCTGTCAAGCTCCTGAGCTGGGCAAACACCAAGTAAAATAAAAACAAGACCGCCACACAAGCGCTCACTTGTTAAGAGTTGTTGGCGTTAGCGAAGAATCGCGGTGAGTGATTGTACTCACATTACGATCCAAGCACAGCGATCAGCTAGCTTTAGCCGTCCAGCTTGCCTCATATTCTTCTTCCGCATCCAGTCCTTGCAAAATCTCAGAGCTTTCCTTCCCGGGATGCTAGCAAGCAGGAGGCGATGGCCAAAAGATGTAGCCGGACTTTTCCCCACTGAGTTCTCATCTCCCGAGGGTCTTCTTTGACATTTCGGACGGACAGAAGTGCTTCTTTAACAGGGTGCCCCTCTCATGGCGAGCATCTTTGGTGTGACTGTGTTGGGCAATGTTTCCAAAAGCAGTGCTAACTGTGGAAGCTAATGCTACTAGCCAAGAACTAGTTGGCTCACACACGCACGCGCGGACGCACGCACGCGCAAGTGAGTAATCGGCGAGGTATTTCCGTGGTGCTGATTGGACGCTCTGAATGACGTAACGGGGCGGGGCTTCACGCCTCACATTTAAAATAGACCAACATGACAAGTTGATTTAACAGCCATTGCATTAAATTGCATTTAATTTACATGAGAATATGTATTTTTAAAATTTAACAATATTTTTATTAACGTGGCTGCAGTTTAATATATTGCCTTTTAAGATTTTTGTTATGTTTTTAATTTAATTTAATTTAACAATATTGAATTATTAGTTTTTTTGTATTTAGTTTAACTATATGGTTATTAAAGTGGCTACACTCATCTTGCTCGAACAACCACAGTTTAATATTTGAATTACACTTAATTAAACAATATTTAATTATTTTTTGTATTAATAAAAACGTTTCTTAAGGTGGCTGCTGTTTAATATTTTTTGCCTCTTATGTTTCTAAGATAACCAGAATTTAATAAAAAAAAATTCAAATAAATTGTATTGTAACAATATGCTGCTCGGCCATTGTCCCCTCCGGTGTAGAGCCGCTGCTCCTTCACATGGAGAAGATCCTGGTGAGGAGTTCCAGGCATGCCCAGCTGGGAGGAGGCCCCAGGCAGACCTAAGACACCCTGGAGGAATTATGTCTCTCAGCTGACCTGGGAACGCCACAGTGTCCTCCTGGTGGAACTGGAAGACGTGGCTCGGGACCAGGAAGTCTTGGCTTCTCGGCTAAGACCCCAGACCACAAACAAGCGGAAGAAAATTGATGGATTTTATTTCATGCAATTTAACCGTATTATTGCTATTATTAATGTTGCATTAATGTTTAATATTTTTGGTTTTGTTCCTAAAAAAAACATTGAATTAGAAATACCCCTTGTGTGCTACACCATTGCAATCCACTGACCATTTGACCATGCTAACTGTATTTGTGCAATAAGGCCCAATTCCCCTGGTAGTACAAAAACTATATAACTTTGTCTTGGTTTAGTTTTGGGCTTTTCTGTGGCATAATTACAAAGCGGAATTAAAATCAAATATCATAATTTCCATCATAATTTCAGCATAAATATATAGTACACATATAATATAGTGATGGTATTAATGATGTGAAAAAATCGTTTTGCATAAGCAACCTTTTCTACTCTTTTTTTATATAATAATATTAAATCCCTGTTTGACCCTATAGGTCAGATTGACTTGAAATTTCTCGCACGACTCAATACGTTCAACAAAACAACACAAAACATTTTAGGGTGTTAAGTCTAATCACCACCAAATTTGAGCAAGACTGGTAGAAAAACTGCCATTATGCAAAATGATTTGAAGTAGGACAAACAAAGCGAGCAGAGTTGTCAAAAATAACAAACAGCTCCTTTCTGGAGGTAATAAGATCTGTCTTCATCTTACAGTTCTTTGTTTTTTCAGCAGGGGGTAGTCCAACAACACAAAAGTCATCACTGCTGCTGAACACAAAGATGAACATTGTTTTTTGTTTTTTTTTCAACCTCTCCCACAGTGTTCGTGTAACAGGTTTTCATAGTAATGCCAGAAGACAGGACTAATTATTACTTATTGAATAATTATAAAGTATATATATATGCTGTATATAATATTTTTAGATGTTTTTCTCATGTTGTGTAACATAGATGTGTCAGAATTCAACATCAGACATCATATCTACAGTATAGATGTAACAGTATTAACAGAGATTATTGTATGATATGCTCTTTGTAAATGCTCACTATGGGGGCACATCTACATGTAGAATGTAGCTATCATATATTACACAATACATTCTAATGACAAATTAATTTTCCTGTAATGCACGCAGGAAATGCATGCCCATCTATTCCTCTTCTACCCACAGTACAAAATGTATATCCTTTACTCTATACATTAAGTGTTTTGTGTTTGTATTAGGAACAAAAAACTCCACCACAGCATTTCAATGACTCATAAATATTGGACATCACAGCATTAAGCAGCCAGACTGAGGCGTCGCCTGAAGGAGAGGGGAGGCGGAGGAAAAGAGAGCGAGAGAGGATGATGATGAAACTGAAGTGTAAGAGACATTTGTGAAAGATATCATGACCTGCAACTTGTGTGAAATGCTGTTCTTTCGTGTTTAACGCCTTGCTGGCAAACTGTCAGCAGTGTGGGAGACGACTAGTGGGAATTTACTGAATGGATTTATCCTGCTAGTATAGAGAGTGTAACCTTTTAGCACGCATCATGATATACTATGTAGTGGTCACACGATTTATGCTTGAATTAAAACCATTAATTGCTTTACTTATTTCATTCATAAATCATATGTTGTACTTTTTTGAAGGCCTAACGCAGTGGTTTTCAAACTGGGAGACGAGCCCCCTGGGGAGGCCTTGCTGTTATGACAGGTGGGGGCTACCACAAACACGTTTCATTATTACCGTAGTTTTTGGGCGGGGGGCATAGAAAATTATTTTAGCGTCAAAAGGTGTGCGCTGCAAAAACGTTTGAAAACCATTGCATTAACATATCCCAATTTAATTTATGTATAATTATTTAATAAGTTAGTGCTTAGTCTACTGCTATATCCTGCATACATTATACTGTACAATGTTTCTAGTAGTTTTTACTCCTGTATTTATCATCAATTTATTTATTACTTGTTATTTAATGTATTTTATATGTATTTATTATTTTATTTCACTGCATAGGATGTTTATTGTTTAACATTCTTGCAGAAGGAGAAGGGTTGGATAAGCCCTTCCTCTTCTACTTTTCAGGCATGTTACATTTTGTGTAGATATGTAAAAGGGACGTACTCCTTAATGTTAATGTTTGAAACGAACAACAAAAAATACCATTACCATGAATAAAAAGTGCATTCTGTCCAAGAAGCAGCACACATAACACACGTGTGTACAAAGTATATCATCAAGTGTATTTTTTTATCTTTATGCATGTTCTGTACACATATTGAGACCCATTTCACATGAACACTATACAATAGCAATGAGTGAGGAATGGAATATTTTCCGAGCACAGAGCAGCTCACGTCGAATGGCACTTTTCATAAAAAAGTAACAGGGAACCACAGAGCATGAATAATAAGTCAGTGTAGACAGAACCCAACAGAGGAGATGGCTTTATATTATTAGATCCATTGAGTAACAGATTCAGCACATATAAAATGCACAATGCAATAAAACAAAACAAACAAAAAAACATCTGTTTGTCCCATTCTTGTGTTTTCTCAGCTTAATCGAAGCCATGAATAATGCGGGGACACGAGATGTTTGCAGCTATCAGAGGAGAGTGTGCTTTTTGTCTGAGTCAAAGGCAATCTAAGATGGAACGTGTTAGGAGGAGCGGTGACAAGGTACATCGAAATATCAGAGAAATATCAATACAGTTCACACATCATCAATTATTTATCTCATGGAATAGTCTTTAAGTCACTGATAGAAAAGAAAACAATACATGTTTGGCTGCTTTACAAGGAATATCTATGTCTCCACGATATGTTTACATTTCCTGTGTGCTTTTGGATCATCTCTTGACAGTTTTTTTTATGGAAGGTGGAGAGTGAGCTGGCTTCACTGTCACTTTCCGATAAGCCAGGATGGGAAAATGTTCTCCCACGCAGCCCCGAATTTGTGGGCCACAGCGTTTTGTGAAAACTGTGAAGAGGGAACGGGGGTGGGGAAGCATCTCGGATGCTGATTCTCCTCCATACCTTTGCATCCGCAACGCCTCTTGAGTGCGCTAGGCTTTATATATACATACAAGCAATGTTTACAGAGATGTACCTGCCACATTTACTCCTAATTGGAATGAAACGCGACACCGACCACACACAAATAAATGGTTTCCATCCGTCTTGGCTTGAGGTTCACCAGACAGAGTGCATGTTCACTTCCCTTTTTCAAAAAATCCTGTATTTTTCATCCAAGTATCATCTCTCGTGGACAGAGGCAGGGCAGGCTGGGGAGGGCTTTAAACCCACATTATGCAACATGGAGGCTGGAGAGATGATGTTTTTTTTAATACAAGGCTTCCCTTTTTTGAGTCTGGTCACATATTCTGCAGTGCTCTTTGCTCCTCTACAGCAGAAAGTCAGCAACTGTGACTGTTCTGCTTCATGTACAGTGGATATAGGAAGTGAACATAGCCCTGTTACAATACCAGGTTTCTGTCATGTAGAAAAAGTAGAGAGACAACGCGATGGAGTTTTGGTGACATGTTTTTTGCTCATTGTGTCGTCATATGAGGACATATTGAGACGATAATTACATATCTGGAAAGCCCTCATCAAGGGTTTTAATTTGAGGTATCATGACATGGGTTGCATTAAGAACATTTTTGATCTAGTTACTGGGAACAGTTAACCATAGGCGATTCCTTAAGGTTAAGGTCAATTGCAACCCAAAACTGCCAATTGCTGAGTTATCTAGTTTACTCCAAGTTTGGTGATGATTTGGGATGAAAATTATGCAAAATGTAGGTTGACTTTTGACTGACATTTGATCACACACAGAATATGTGCTGTGTGGCAGGGGGCGTGTTCTCAGCAAATGTGAAAAAAATGTGCATCGCTGGCGTGAGGCATTGAGGACCTAGACAGCTTCAGGCAGGAGAGAAAAAGGAAAAAAAATCAGTTTCGAGCCCCAATATGGCCAGGGGCAGCTCTGCTTTTAAAAAGCCCCAAATGTTTTTGGCGATTACGTTTCCATATTAGGGTATATTAACAAAATCATTGCCCTCATTAAGGGCTTTGATTTGACACGCCACTCAGTGTGGTTTGCTGCAAATAGCTTTTGTACCTTGTTACTGGTAAACTTTGACGACCTCCTTAAAGTCAAGGCCAATTGCCACCAAACCAAATCATCTGAGTGGTATGTACTTGATGTGAATGACAAAGTTGAAGCTCCAAAGAAATTTAAAGCCAATAGGGTGACCTTAAGGGGCTGTGCACAATAAATGCCCACATCATCTAAATCAAAGCCTGTCAACTGGTGGGTCAAGACCCAAAAAGTGTGTCGTGGGGACGTTTTTGCAGAGACTTGCCTGGGAAATAAATTAATAAATAGATAAATATAATTTAATGACCCAATGTCCCTGAATGCACCATGCGTTCTTGTTTGCGCTCTACACTTCGGCAACCAGCCTAGGCTGCTGCAAAAAACAAAACAGTCCTTTTAAATATAACATGTCTGCAAAGCCTGCGATTGACTGGCGACCAGTCCAGCATGTACCCCGTCTCTCTCCGTGTACCCCCGTGACCCTAGTGAGTATAGACAGCATAGAAAATGCATTGATGGATAATTGAAAAATTAGAGTTTGAAAATTTCCGCAATCACACCTTGTCTTTGAGGGTGACGGTGGGTCCTACAGCCAAACCAGTTGAGATCTAAAAGATTAGCATTTTTTCAAATGAAGATGTGCCATGCTGATAGTGTACAACCAGCTTATTGCACATTTAAAAATCTGCTTTTTTAACAGAGCTGTGTTCACTTTCCTCTTTATAACAATGGGCGACATTGAGACTTGAGACAGTTTAGAAAACACCAAGGCAAATCCAGCTCGCTTCCTTTGACTGCATCATATCCTCGCTAAGACATACTCGTACGGGCAGTAACAGCAGATTTATGTCTAGCTTGTTAAAACATAAAAATGATGCACTAATGAGAATCGGATGCCGGATGAGAGCATCATTGGAGCTGTGAGGGAAATGTTAGTGTTAGGTGCAGCCGACATTGACCTGTGAAATGTCTTTGATGGTCAACCAAAATAAAAAATAAGTACAGGTGAGGTGAAAGTGGAGCACCCTCTTATCCTCTCAGTCCTGGCCCGCCTATTCATACGTAATATTCTTTGTCCTTGTTCTTTTTGCCCTTTGTGATTGCCTTGGCCACAGAGGCCGTTGCTGTGCTTTTGTCCTTGACCACCGTGCCGTTGCCTTCCACCGCAAAATTGTTGGCAAAATTGTGGCTCTGGTCTGCTGGGTAGGAGCCCTCGTCCCGGTTGCGGTACTTGTACATGGCATAGAGGAGGATTAGAATGCAGAGAGCAGCAGCAGCCACGATACCAACCACCATCCCCGTGGTGCTACTTGACTCCCTGATCACCTCCACGGCGCCCGGTTGGCCCTTTTCGTCGGAGGCTGTGGGGTCGGCTGTGGGCACATGGGGAAAATTGGGGGGGTAAGTTAGTCCCGGTGTGTTTCGGGAGGATGGGGGAGCAGGGGGCAGAAGCACCTGGTCACGGGTGTTCATTTTGCCTGCGGGGATGTGGAGCTGGTCAGGGTTGGTGGTGGGAACATAAGGGGGTAAGAGGCGGGGTTTCTGGACGCCGCCCTCGCCTGCGGCGGGAGGTGGCGGAAGGACTGTCCTGTCAGTGACCAAAGGGGAGTTGTTATTATTGTAAAAGTCCTCGTCATCTGATTCTGTCATCTCCCCGGAGCCAAAGGCCGAGACCTCCACTGGCTCACCACAGTCCTGGTCCTGGTCCGGGGGGCAGGAGGGGTGAGGGGGTAGTATCACGGACTCTTTGGTGGTTTCGAAGGGGGATAGGAGGGTAGGGGGAGGAGGGATGACAGGGTAACGGGTGGCGATGGATGGGGGCTCAAGGGAATCCACTGTTATAATAGGCAACACTAATTCACCTCCTAAAAGGGAAACAGAAAAGGTAGGGGGATCCTAAATTAGAACAGCATTCAAAATCTGCCTGAACAGTTGTGCTCATTATGTTTGAAGCACAATCTGCTCATTAAGTAGAAAATCAGCCAAGAATAAATTACCATTAAGTTTCTTTATAATGATCATTTGACATTATGAGGCTATTCAACATTTACTGCAACAAATGAAAGCCACCACTTGGCTATATAAGTCTTTGGGTCTTGTCAATGTGTGGGTGTGCACTAAATACACAAACACACAAGACAGCCCCTGAAATACATAACAAACACAGCACAAAAGCACACAACACACAACAAACAGAATTAAATTGTGTGTTTTTAACAGTATGTGGTTTAGTGCACACGCGCAGGTCGTGCTTAAAAGGAAACACTGACATCACAGACACTCTATTTTAGGGAACCAATGTCATTTGACAAATAGAAAATGCAACAAAAATGCTGTATGTAAAGAGATGTTTTCTTATACACAAAGGCCATGCACCTTCTAAGTTGTGGTATTTCAGTCTTCCAGGTACTTTTTCCTGACAAAACATCACTGAAGTCATATTAACGGTTTCCAGGACTTGTTGCTCTATCATTAACTATAAGTATCTATCATTAACTCTTAATGACTGGAGGCTGTGCTCATGAGAATTTTTATTGCGCTGCACTTGGCTGTAATTAATAGAAGTTACCAGTAGACTACAGTAAGGAAATATTGTGACACAACCTTAAAAGTGCTAATGACACCAAAACACGTTAATCTCGTTATTTTTGCCATGCAAGATAACATTGAAAGGCCTATTTCCCATGTTAAATAAATGTGTGCTCGTATATTGACATATTTACTCTTTGAAAAAAAAAATGCCATTTAAATAAATAATAATAACATTTTAAATTTTAAATAACATTTTTAAATTATGAATTAAATTAAATTAAATTAAAAAAGACTCGCACCTCGGAAGTTGTTTGATAATCACATCTTCATTTCAATGATATTTTATAGTTGTTTACTGGTGGATGACTGCAATGTTTTATTAAGCAAATACGTTTATTTTTTGATTGCTATTTTCAAACATTTCTGGGTGTCATGGGCACTTTAACACACTTCAAAATAATAGTGATTCAACTGCAGAGAGTATTTATTTTAAGTGATGGCTGTAAGATCATGCTGAAGTGTGTCCTGTTTGTAATATGTTTCATACTATATATATAACTATATATACAGTGGTACGAGTGCATTAACTTACGGGTTTTCCGACATACAAGCCGTTTCGCGGACAAAATTTAGCTTTAGAATGCCAGCTTTGATGTGACTTACGAGCGAACAAACATCTATTATAGCCCCACCCAGACGAAGACGATCCGAGGCCTAAATACACAATAATTTTATCAAACCCGCGCATCATCTATACAAAGCCGGCGTTTTCAGGGTCTGTAAACGAACAGATTTGAAACCGGGTCCAAGAGTGGAAAAATTTGAAGACGCCGTTAGCGTCTGCATAGCTCCATAATTACGGCCACCCTTAACTATGCTTAACTAGCTCACCCCTTTACAGACGCACATGCACTAAAACTGCAAACACGGAAACAACAATGGCGCCGTACATTGTGTTGTTTTTGTATACAACCCTAATGAGGAAAAGCAGCATAGAAAATGGATGGATGGATAGAATTATGTAGTGTACTGTACATTAGTACGAATACCAAATCTCACTCCAACCTCCTCCACCACTCTCCTACACCTCCGCCAACATCTCCATCCGCTCTTCAAGGTAAAGTACCCTTAAGAAAACATGTTTATTTCTTTTTATTATGTTTTCATATAGGTTTCTCATACATTATTGAGTGTGGAGACACATCATTCTTATTCAAAACCGTATAAACAAAAAAAATTGGTGTAGTTTTTGAGGGCGCTGGAACCAATTAATGGCATTTACATTATTTCTTATGGCGAAAAATGTTCTGACATACGAGTAAATTGAGTTACGAGCTAGGTCTGGGAAAGAATTAAACTCGTAAGTCGAGGTACCACTGTATATTGCACAACATAGCAGCAACAGAACCAATGTTGTAAAAGCAGTAAGGAGCAAGAATGCTCGGGACACATTCATACTGTACTCTACAGCATGGCAGGAGTACCACGCAGTTTCACACCAACATCTGAGTACAACTTTTTACAGTGCATGTAGAGGTAGCTCAAGTTGCTGGAAGCTGACCACTGGTCAAAAATGCAGCTACTGCCATTTGGGTAAGTTAATAAAGAAGGCTGCCTACAGCCACAGCTGCTGATGTCAGCGTCTTTTAGACCTGGTGCTAATTACACATCTGTGGTTATTTAATTACACATCCATCGGTGTTTTTGTTTTTGTAGACCATGCAACCGCCAACAAAATAGTTTTATAGTCTTTAATGCTTTGTATGAGGTGTGTCATGATGTAAGTCCCTCGCTTTAACACACCACTTATTACAAAGACCCACCTGTTCCTGGTTCACACTCTTCCAGGTCTTCATCATCACTGGGGCACTCGGCTGATGCCACCAGAATATCATCGGAGTTTTGAGGCTGTGGGGAAAAAAAGCACAAAAAAGGCTGACTTAACAAACTCTCAGTCCCACAGCCAGCTGCGGGTGTGTGTCTTATGGAGAAGCAACACTGCAGTGTCTTAGAATGTGCCACTTCAGTGTTTTTAGCTTGGAGCAATGCTGGTGAGAGAACAAATGGAAAATGTGTGCATATTCAGCTGCTTTTCATTCTTTGCCCCCATGGTGGACAATTTGTGTGCATAAACAAAGGAAGAGCTCCACAACTTACACAGTTTATGATTTGCTCCTATAAAACCTGCGTCTGTACATCTCTTACCTGAATACTGCAATAACAATTTACCTCACCCTAAATTGTTTTGTGCAGAAAGAGGCTTAGGGTGCACAGAGTCAGAGTATAAACCTGAGCTGAGCAGTGAATAGCCGGTTCACTTGGATAAACTGATGTGAAAAGCAATTTAAAGTAAAAAAGGCACCAGACAAGAAAAATGCAAATGCCATCTGCTGAAATTAAGTAGCAGCAGCTTGCTCAATCATTTTTGTTGTTGGCATTTTAAAAAAGCGGAAAAAATAAATCCAATAACGACTACAAACATATATACTGTTAAATCTACTACTTTCCATTCAAAGAGGTGCATTGGGTAAGTAATAGTATGGGAGTGTCTTTACAGAAGTGTAGGGTGACCATATTTTGAATACAAAAAAACAGGAAATTTGGCTGAATAATGAGATACTCAAATGATGCTCCGAGTTTACTCAAAGATGCCTTATATTTTCAAAATATTTAAAAGGATGCCTTCTTTGTATTTATAGAAAAGTTTTCTACAGTCACTTGTCACATAGCGGTTCGAATTTTGCATGCTTTACTCTTTACTCTCACAATTTTCATTAATTAATAAATCATGCTGTTTCATGATTGAAAAAAAAACACGAACATTAAATACATTGAGCATTTCCATGCATTAAAATTCTACATGAACTATAAAACTAATTTTGTGTAAGCCATTAGAAGACAATTCAAATTGTGAATGTAGTTTTCTGCATCATTTACTAGGTGTCAGGAATAGCTTGATGAGACAAGCACCACACTTGATCGCTTATCCTCATGAGGGTTGCGGGTATGCTAGAGCCTATCCCAGCTGGCTTTGGGCGGGAGGCGGGGTACACCCTGGACTGGTCGCCAGTCAATCACAGGACACACAGACAAACAAACATTCACACTCACATTCATACCGATGGACAATTTAAAGTCGCCAATTAACCTAACATGCATGTTTTTGGAATGTGGGAGGAAACCGAAGTACCCGGAGAAAAGCCCCCCCCCCCACACACACACGGGAGAACATGCAAACTCCACAATGAGATGTCCAACGGAGAATCGAACCCAGATCTCCTGACTGTGAGGCCAACATGGTACCCACTTATCCACCATGCGGGCTCCAATAATCTTAAAAAACATTTTTTAAAGGTTGCAAACAGGTTTTCTATGGCATAACTAGTAAAATATTCAATTTATAACTTTCACGATCGGGTCTGGAACCTGTTAACTGCGGTAAACTAGGTATTTCAGTATAACAAAAAAACAGAACGACACAAGAACCACGTTGTGCATGATGTGCGGTACTTTCACTTGGCAAGGTTCAGAGGATGAGCTCTGTTTTGCTTATTCTTTGGCTTTTTGCTGTTTTTTGGCACGCCAGCCTCTCCAGAGTTACGTCACATGCAGCAGCGTGCCCTAAAGCCGCTCAATTTACTAGCCCAATGAAAAGAAAAACAACAAAGAGCAGGTCCTTTTCACCACTTTCTAAACAAAACAGGATAGCCAGAGCAGGATGTGAAAACAGGACATGTCCTGCGAAAACAGGATGTTTGGTCAGCCAACTGTAACATACACACACCCATATAATAACTAAAAGGTTATTAGTGCTTTTTAAGTTATTCTTTCTAAGTTTAAGGGCAATTTCAAGCTTTAACGGCACCTTTGGCCTCCAGCTTCAGTTAAGCACTGCAAGCGTTCATGTGCAGTGGAACCCAAACAGAATAGACATCACCGTTAATCCTCCTGTGAGTCTTAGACCCTGAAATTTGAATTAGTCATAATACTTGAGTCCCACAATGAAGGATTTTTTAAAATGAAACTTTCCCTCTGAATATTTCTCTGCATAATGTGCCATTGATTCTAAAGCCTCACATTATAATAGCTCCATTCCGTTTCCATGAATTTCTGCAGTACATAAAAAGCGACATTGAAAACATATTACTCTTTAAATAAATTATATATAAATGACGCCAAAACAATACAAACTAGTAATTCCATAGTAAAAACCTGTCTCCTGCTGCTGTCTTTGAACTAAAGGCCTTTTGTGTCAATTTAATCACTGTGTTTCTGCCACATCTCCCTCTCTGTTCTCTGCTGATTTGGCAGTGGAGCTCACTGCTCTCCTGTTGCCAAGGAAACAACATACAGTAGTGGACATGATTGATGTGCCATTTTTTTGTATTGTTTTACAGGACTCGACGGCAAAAATAATAATAATGACATGCGATGAATGCTGCCTAGTAACTGGTGGGCAAGCAAACAAGTGACACAAAAATGAAAAGTAAAGCCGCAGTCTACACTTGCAATGTTGAAATTGGCTGTAAACAAGTGTGAAGTATGTTCCAAATTTGTGGCACACATAATTTTTGTGAATTAGTTGTGAAGGAAGTCATAAATGCTCAAAGCGAAGCCTTTTAATCAGAAATTCCTTCTCCAACAATGTTCTTGCCTTCTTTTTTCTACTCTATGCCTTCTTCCTGCTCCTTCCGTATTCTCTTTCTGCAGCTGCAAGATAACTTTTCTTTTCTGCAATGAGAGCTTATTTTCTAGAGTTCAACATCTTGTAGGTCTTTTGGAAATTGAGGAATTAATGAAGCTAGAGGTGATGCCTGCTGTTGCGTGGCAAAGTGGTGCCAAATGGATACCAGAAAAGGTGTGTGACAATACCCATTTGGTATGTACTATGTCGTACACTGGACGTAAACAGTACTTAAATTAGGTGTAAATAAGGAGTGTGGCATTTAGTGCCAATGCGTTTCAATTTTGGTCCCGAATTGCGAGCCAAGTGCGTAAACTAGTCTTCAACATTTTCAGGCATGCCACCCAAATGACAATGCGGAGGTAAAATGCATCATGCAAGTGTAAGCACCGCCTCAGTAATTTTATGAGCAGCTTTGCTATGAAAAGTGCAAATACTAGTCATTCTGAACGCGACACGCTAACAAACAACAAAAAATGGGGGCGACGCGGGACACTGCTTGTGCCAGGAGACTCAGGGCGGCAAAAAGTTGAGTGTGTGGAGTTGTTATGTTTTATGAGATTACAATGTTGTTATCAAGTTTGGCCAAGTAGGTGCCAAGTGGTATGTTCACTGAACTACTGTAAGTCTGACCTTAGAGATGCTCTCCCTCAAGCTGGGTGACCGCTGCCTACGGGTGGTGGTGGTCGCCATTGTCGTGGTGGTCTCCATGATGGTGGTGGACATGTCGGACACTGCCAGCGGTGTGGCGGAGGTGGTGTCGGTGGTCAACACAGAGAGCGCATCACCCACCAGACGCAGGTTGCCCTCCACCTGCACGCTTGGGTCGTTCTCCGCCGCCAGTTTGAGCACCTGCAGCCCATTGTAGTACAGGCCGGAGATCTGACCCTGGAAGGGTTGACCCTTGTCCTGGCCACCGATTTTAATGGCGGCCTGGCTGTTAAAGATGGTCAGCTGTCTTCCTACAAGCCAGGCAGAGAGAGGTTGATAGAAAGGGACCAAAATTGGTAAAGCAAATATAAAAAAGTCACGTGAGTGTTGCAGCCTGTGTGTTAGTCTAAGTGATATTTAGTGATTTAAGGTTTATCACTTTAATCATGCAGGTTACAATAAACGGGGCAGAGGTTATATTTAAATCCCTATTTATGTGTTTTGATAATGTGCATTTATAATTTCCACTGTATGTAAAGGGCAGGGTATTTAGCTTGTAACCTTTACTAAGAAAACTGGAGTCATTTTTATAGACTTTAGCACAGTGATTAAAAAAGCCAAATAATGGAGGCTAAACTCCACTGACTAGTGACTTCAGCGGCTATTAAAAACACGCAGCGCTGTGAGTTCCTCTCCAGTCCGATTGTTTTACCTCCAGATAGGGACAATGTCTTGTAACAGCACCACTGACAGCAGCTACACCGATAAGCTACATCAGAGAGAGGGCTGCAGTAATGGGCCCGTTTCAGGAGAATACTTATTAGCAAAGGGGCTGCAAACAGTGATCCATTTCAGCAGCCTGTCAGGGCTCTTTTGTCACAGGCTATAGTGGAGCTGGGGGACTGTGACATGGTCACACAGGAAGCCAACAACAAAAGGCCTCTGGGAACACGGGGAGGGGAACGGTTCACTTAGGGCAATCACATCCAGAAGTTTGGATTTCATTGGGAGTTTATTTCACATTTTACTGTCACGAGTCAAAAGTGTAGCACAACATTTTAAAAGATTATAAAACAATTTATTACACACAGTTGCACATCTAGTTAATACGGAAGAGTATTATGGCCACAATGAAACGGGAAAAAATAACAAGACAAAGCTGTAATATCATGAGAACAATGTTTTCATTTGAATTTCAATATGCATTTCCCAAACAAAGGCAACAGTCATGCTATATATTGATCAAGTAATACATATTCAAACTCTTCTGGTTTAAGAAAGGTGATTTCAGTGCATGTAGTTATTACTGAGGAGTAGGAAAGCACAATCAGACTAAATGTTCATAAAATGATATTTTTAAATTGAAATATTGTTTATTCTTGTTTATACACTGTAAGGTAATGTAAAGTAATTAGTTTCTTGCAATATTGCAGTGGTATTATTGTAACATTATGATCTTTTCTCCTCAGAATTGTTCTATGTAATATTACTACATCACCTAAAATAACATGTTCTGTCCTGTAATATTACAATTGTATTGGCGAAAAATTATATCTGTCATGCTCCGCAGCACAGAAATGATCACTTCCTAGCCTGCGCTCTTATTTTGGAGTGCTGCACATCCAGCTGGGAATAAGATGCAGTCACTTTACCCAAGTGGAAGGAGGTGCAGCGGTTTCCAATAGCAATGGAAAATGGATTTATAAGCCCAGCGTCATCACAGGGATGCTGTTGGTTCTGCACTACCGTCACCATAGTGTTCCCCTCCCAGGCTGTCACCTACATCCTTCCTTGTTGCTACTGTCAAGATTGCATGTGGATTTTCACATGTCATTTTCTGTTGCCTTAGCCTGCACTACTGTGAGGACTTTCTCCTGTTTGTGATTATTAATGGACTTTTTATTTTGCACAATTCTCTTCTGTCCCTGCACCCTGGCGTCAACCACCTCAGCCACCTCAGATGCTGACAATATCCATTTTTTCTCTTAAGATATTGACTTTATTACCGTAAAAAATACTTTTTTCCACATAATATTATGATTTTCTTGTCATTAAATTTTTTTTTCCCTGATATAACCTATAATTTTCAAAATATTACAACTTTATTATTGTAAAACTATGACATATTTCTAATTTTGCTGTGAATGTATTCTTGTTCAGTTGATCATTTCCCATTCTTTTATTGTTATAGTAAACAAAATACATTTTTCTCATAATATTATGACTTTATTTTTGTAAAATTATGATTTTCTTCTCAAAATACAGCAAATGTATTCTCGCAAAACAAACTATATAACCACTTTTTTTTAGAAAAATGTAACTTTATTCTCACAAATTCTATTACATGTTTCACCGAGTTTTATTATAAATTTTTTTCCTCTTCAGTGTGGCCATAATACTCCCTCGTAAGTTAAAGCAGTGGTTAAGAGGGGCGATGGAGGGTTAGGCATGGGTTATGTGTTTTTAGTTCATTTGTTTAAAATCTTGTTAAGGGTGCAGCTTCTCCACAAGGTGCAAGGGTGACAAGGAAGAAAGACATCTAGAACTTGGCGACAACTCAACTTGTGTGGGGTTTTTTTTAGTACTAAGTGAGTTTGTGCCCAACATCAGTGACAGGCACAATAAAGTCCAATTAAAATGGTGGGTGGTGCACATTTGTATAAGACAATCCTTGTCACACTTGTCTTGTGGTGCTGCACCTCTCGTGGTGGGGAAAAGTTATTCACTAGTTAGTTCAAGGATTAATTGACCAATTATTTTTGTTTTTACCTTTATCGAGTAGCCACTCGTCAACTACCCGACCGAGTCGGTATGGGATTCTTTGCCTAGCAATAGCCAGTCGTTCATTATCAAAGTGTCCTTCAGAGAATTTGGAGAGACAGGTTAAAGGTTAAAGTCTGCAAGCTGAAAGATCACAGAGTTAGAAACAGAGTTATAATAATGGCTAACAGCTTTAACAAGTTCTAATCTGTCAGTTAAATATTAAATCCTCACTTAGGGTTCTTTATTTTTTATAATTAGAGATGTCAAGTTTAGGCTATTTGTAGCTACACTAGTTAGTATTATTATAGCTGGTTTATACTTTGTACTTCATACAAAAAAAAAGGTTAATTCAGTTAGCAACAAGAAAAACAAAAAGCCATTATGACATACATATCAATATATAATATGCAGAAACAAAAACATCATTGGTGACACTTCATATTAATCAATTTAGTAGGAATTCATACAAAAAGTACTGTCCATTCAATACTTTCCAGCAACGTGCAAATTCATTAAAATAATTAGTTAATAAAAATCATCAAAAAATTAACAATATATACATAATAATAGAAAAGAAGCAACACAATTTTCTACCAATTACAGCATATTACGTTTTTGTACAAAATCCTACTAAATTCACATTACTCACATTATACAGTATGTTAGAATCACGACTTGTCAATAAAGAATGAAATGGTAACAACTGACCCTCCAAATGTCCAACCGTGGATGCATATAATCGTCTCTGTCCAATGAAAAGCCTGCATTTTCCAAGAATCTGTCTCTATATATTACATTGAAAAATATTTGGCGATACGTGTTTTTCACTGACCTAAGACTATGTGTTGTTAAAGCTGTATGTATGCATGCAGTGTACGAATACATAAGCAGTATAATTGTTATAAATGTTCCGGATGAACACAGTTCTTTCTTCATCCATGTATTTCATTAAGAATAAGAATATGCATGAATGATTACATGCATATGCAATAAAGTAAAAGTAAACATCCCAATGTCAGACATTGTTTTTAGTGGTGGACCAGTATTGCATATATAAACACAATTAGGATTATGTTGTAACATGGAAGAGGAGGCAGCATACATGACATCTTAAGTCACTTAGGCCATGAATATTGCCTTCATATTCTAATCTAATTTCAATGATGTGTAAAGGCATTGATTGCAAAAGTGGGAGCAAAGGGTGTATGAATCCAGGTGCGAACGAACAATTTAGGTTTTGTTTGCGGTCTCTCTAGCAGCTGGAGGCAGGAGTGGGAACTTCCTGCAGCCACGCATGCCGCTGCACCTGCTCGGCTGGGTTCAGAGCAGGTTAAAGAGTCCGTCGTGATTACACAACGCTAGCTTGAGTGTGCCTTTCCAATCTGCATGCAAATTGGCCGCGAGAGTACACAGGCGGGCAAACCTTAATTTTGGGGGATTTACAATGCCACAGGGTGGCTGAGTGAATGTGAGTGTCTGTGTGAATGGTTCTTTGTCTATATGTGCCCTGCCAGTGCCTGGGATAGGCTCCAGCATACCCCCTCGACTGCAGGGAGAATAAGCGTCATAGAAAATGGATGGGTTCAAAATGAGGTTTCGACATAATATACTGTATCATCTCCAGCTTTGTTGCCTGTTTGCATGAAGCCGCTGAGCGAGTCAATAACAACAATCATCACATTTTCTTCTCTGGATGTCACACTCTAACCTAAATGAATCTATTTTTCCCATAACAAATAACATAAATCAAATTGATCCATTCCAGAAAGCCAAACATGTCAACACAAAACACATTATTTTATTATTTTATAATTCTATTTTTACACACGGAAAACTATGCATGCAAACCAAAGCAAAATGTTAACCGAAAAAGAAGCTACCGGAGTGGACACTAACCAAGGTTCCACTTTACAATGTACTGCACATAAGGATGTTTGCAGCAATGAGAGCTACTGATGAAAAGTCCTGTCACTGTGGGGTATACCTAGCCAGACAGCTTCAGGCAAGTATCAGTGTCACATTATTAGATTGTTGATGCAGCGTAGAAAGTCCATAGTGGGTATGCGGGTGGCAACTTCATAGATAGCTTTAGAGGGTGACGCACAAGTGACAGAAGTGAATTGCAACATCCCATCATTCAGAGATTGATGTGAAGTAAACATGCCTGCAAATGGCACACATTTGCTGGCATTCGTCTTACCTGGGGGGTAGCGTTCAATGACGGGATGGTTGTCCACCTGGAGAGTGGCATTGCCCCCGCTGCGTGTGAAGCGCACAACGTGGTACTTGCCGTCATTTACCATGACAGCTGGCTCGTCAATGGTGATGTCATCTGTTCCCACATTGAAGATGACGCCAATTTTGCCTTCATCCTGTGCGTGAAAAAGAATGAGTAAGGTGGCCAAACCACATATTGGGAAGATGATGTTGGAGTGATGCTCAAATTTAAGCCATTCAAACAGAATAAGAACATCAGACTGGAATAAACAGTATGTAGGATGCAACGAGCAATGACATTTTCATTCATCTGTGAAAACCTATATAATAATTAAAAAAATCGGACGTTCCCTGCGATGCTGTTCCACTCCAGTGCTGTATGTGGTGATATAGCGTAGTAAATCCTACAGGTCACTGTTCCATTTAGCACCAACGCATGGATTGCAAAAGCCTCATGTCTTTCTGCACTTATGTCACTAGCGTGGTCATATCACAACTAATGTATTAGAGTTGTGAACGATGAACCGACGCAACCCAATGTCCGGTTTGACCATAACGCTTAACGCTTAAGATTCATTGATGGTGGAGACATGCAACTTGATCAGCCGGACCAACAGGGGTGAGTTTTTTTTTTTTTTTTACTTTTTTAAAATGTGGCACGCTTACTATTGTTATGACAGTATAGGATTGTTTATTTGTCCAAGCACAGCACAGCATTCATTGCACCCATGTGACAAATATTTACTTTTACTTATCCGTGCTTGGACACATTTTTGCCATCTTTTGTTGTGTGTCATTATTTAAGGGCCTTAATTTATTTATTTTGTCTTATTGATTGGATTCAAGGTTAAGACATTGTTACCTTTTATATAGGTACATTTTACTTTTACTATACCTTGATAGATGGATATTTATTGTCATTGCACACAGTATACAACAAAGCATGTTAAAACCTATATGTTCCAAATCTAACAGCTAAAAAAATATAAATATAAAATGTGGAATACTGATCCCAACAAACAAAAAGAAGTTTATTCAGCAAGTCTTTTTTTGGACCTCACAGCGCCTGACAGTAAGCCTTGGGTTGTGATGTGATCTTTTACACATTTGAATACCAATTTTATGTAATTGACATCTTTATTTTATAGTGTGAGATTAATGTCTACGTCACTGACCACAGAGTTAATTCAAATCATACCGTTTGTATGCTGCATCGAATCATCAAAACCTACCCTGTGTTTCAAGATTTGAATCAAATTGTCTATCACAAAGACATTTACATCCCTGCTAATGTCATGATTTAATACTGCACTAGCCTGTACACCTGGATCATGCTGAATGTAACCTCGGTTTTCGAACACCCCAGTTTTCGTATGATTCAGTTTTCTGCAAAAATGTTTGCCAAAATGTTGCTTCGGTTCCCGTACCCTACCTTGGTTATCGTACAATATTGCACAAAACTACGTATTTTACCCTTTAGCACACTGAATCTTAGACTACTTCTAATGTTGCTTGTCCGGATCACACACCTTACACCAAATCTTGCACAATACTAAACCTATATGGCTCATTCAGTTAGCAAGCTCAAATGAGAGTGTTACACAAACGAGTCCGCTTGCCCGTGCATCATTCCGCGGACTCGGTCTTGTCATGTTATCATTACACTGCGTGAGTCCAACTGTGTTCGTAACGTGTCAATATTACATGATGTCAATTAGAAAGGTCATCGTCCTGTACCTGCGTCGCCCCTCAAAGAGGTCGTCACCGGTTGGGTCTATTTCTTTGCTAAATATCCAAGAGACGTCTGCAAGTCTCTGCTTTTTTATAGATTGAGGCTGCAAAATAACCTGGCATAGAGCCCCAACAAAGTTGCAAGTGCCAGCGTTTTGATAAAGAGAATATATAATAAGAAACACATAACATAAGAATTCAAGAAATCCCATGCTCCAATCGTCCCACGCCGCTGCCTCATCGTCGTCTTTGTCTGATTTATCGTTTTCATTTGTCACTGAATGTTTTTCTGCATGTAAAGCTATAGTGTAGTAGTCTTTTATGTCAAAATGTTTTGGTGTGTGGAACAGATTATTTGCATTGACATTGCGTTCCATTGGAAAATAGTTTCCGTTTTTGTATGTTTTGGTTTTAGACACTCTGGAGCAGATTAATCACAACTTCCACAGCATCTCTAAGCTTCATTAGCGCCTTCATACCCGTGTCTTTGTTACCTGATTTGGCACACATTAAACACAGCAGTTTCTTAAAAGTTGATTACGCCTCACATCTACTGGGGCGGCCCTGGAGCAAACCCCACTATTGCTCCTGACTTCTACTGTAAGCTACAATGCACCTTTCCATGCACTCTAATTCAAATTGGTGCGGTGTTTTTTGTGTAAACTGTCAGGTTAACCCTGTTGGATATTTTCTATCCTTTTTACTTCCAAACAAACAGATGAGATAATGTGTACAAGGGAAAAGCTACCTTTGGCTACAACAGGGGTGTCGAGACCACAACCTTGTTTGCCCAGTGAAAGTAGATCTTTTGTGACATGGCCAGGATGTTAAGCTCTCTCTTTAGGGTTCAGCATCATTTCCTCTGAGCCGCCAGCTCAGGTTGCCTGATGTGGATCACTCCTGACAGAATCCTGCTGTTCCTTTGCTTGAACAACTTCTCCCACGCCCACCCTCCCTGTGTCTGGCTCTGTCTGCTGCTGACAACCTTCTGCAAAGGTCAAAGCTGCTTCCCAACATAGCCTTTGGGGGGCACTGGTAGCAAGTCTTTGTGGTTAGTGTCCTGCGCATCCTCTGACTGCCACACAAGGTCAAACTATTGATGGCGGTACAAGTAATTGCAGACTAATCTGCAGACAAGGAACTGAGGAAACTGCATCCTAATTAGTTGGAGTGGTCTGTGTCTGACTTTCACATCTAATGAAATCCAAGACAAAAAAAAGTCTGGAGGAAAAAGTCTGCCTTTACAATGATAGTAATGCTTACTTTTGATTTTTAGAGAGGTATTAGTTTAAACACATGCTTTATTATTGTGGCTGTAGTTTGCAGTGGTGCAGGAACAGTTAGGACAATTACACGTATGCAGGTGGAAGCTGGAAACTGGCATTTGGAGTCCGCATAGCTCTTGACACCTCAGATCGGCCTTTTGATTAATGCCTTTTCTTTGGCTTTTTTGGTTGTAAAAGTACCAGCGATGGCAAATAGACAAAGTGTGATGATAACCATAGACCAAGAAATGCAACTTACTGTCACATACAACAGGGTGCGCAGAAAAACACAACTGAAACAATTTAAACAATTGAAATTGTATGATAACGTACAGTATATGTAATGTTGTACCTTGTGTACACTTCACAACACTTAATTAGACCAGAATATAAAAAAAGTATTTTGTTTGCTATTTAAGCTTGGGAGACTTATACATGCTAACCAGCAGGTGTCACCTAATGACTGCTCCACATGTGAGTCAGAGCTTTTCTTCCTGTCACTCACACACACCAGTGACCTGCAGACGTGCAATTACGGTTGGGCAACAACAGCGGTGTTATGGTGCTAATTCTAAGATTATAGGGAATAAAGCAGAGTCATCAAACAACTGTCCAGCGTCTGAGATGATTTTTCAATATCACCTCTACCTGTATTTTTTCAGCACAATTTTTTTTAACGCGCAATTAATATGGACACATCTTGTTTGACCATTGGCCCACACCGTAGTTTGAGGAAGTAGCAGTGACTGTAGTGCAACAAATGGGAACAAAGATTAAGCAGAATTGGACAAAGAAAAGGGTATTTTGATTGTAAAAATAGCTTAACAGCCCTGGCACACGGCTCTCACAACAGGAGGGAAGTTATTTGTACGAGCTGCTAGTTAACGGCAGTCACAGTCGGAGATAGCTATTTTGGGGGCTTACCTCAAAGTGACCATGGCTGAAGAGCCAGCAGGGCTAGCACTAGCTAGTCATCAACACATCAGCAGAACACGCGCACACCACAGAGATCCATTCCATCTTATTCATCATCAATCCATTTTCTATACCACCTTCTTCATTAGGGTCGCGGATATGTTGAAGCCTACCCCAGCTGACTTCGAGCGGGAGGCGGGGTGCACCCTGGACTGGTCGCAGGGCAGACAAATAAACATTCACACTCACATTCATACCGATTGACAAATTAGAGGCGCCAATTAACCTAACATGCATGATTTTGGAATGTGGGAGGAAACCGGAGTACCTGGAGAAAACCCCCACACACATGGGGAGAACATGCAAACTCCACACAGAGATGTCCAACGGAGATTCGAACCCTGATCCTCCTGACTGTGAGGCAAACTTGCTACCCACTCATCCACCGTGCAGCCTCTTATTCATCATGTTTTTTGTAAAACTAAGACAGGAACAACATCAAATTTAAAGGACATAATGAATACAGAAACACCATCCACCAGCACGAGCCCGGACCTGTCTTCCAGACAGGTTGTGTACCGAACAAACACTCACATTAGAACTCAATAAGGTCATCACATCTTACTCTCATGCATTCCCACCTAGTATCAGCATTTGAGGTCAAATATAAGGTGAAGGAAAAAGGGTTCTTTTTGGGTGTGGCCAGGATGGACAGGATCAGGAATGAGCACATCAGAGGGGCATCACATGTTAGAGGTTTTGGAGATAAAGTCAGAGAGGACAGCCTGAGAGGGTTCAGACATGTCCAGAGGAGAGATAGTGAATATATTAGTAGAAGGATGCTGAGCTTTGAACTGCCAGGCAGGAGGCCTAGGGGAAAACCAAAGAGGAGGTTGATGGATGTAGTAAAAGAGGACATGAAGGTAGTGCGAGAGAAGAGGGTGCAGAAGACAGGGTTAGATGAAGGCAATTGATTCGCTGTGGCAACCCCTCAAGGGGATAATCCGAAAGGAAAAGAAAAAGATTTACCATCGTAATTACAATGTCAAGAGCTTTTAAATAAAATTGCAGAAGCAATTGTAATAGCTTTATTAAAGTGAGCTGTTTTTATGGCAATCTTATTTTACCAGTATTAGACAGCATGTCCACTGCTCTTATTTTGAAGGCCGGAAGTGTGACTATGGCTAAGTGAGATAGCTATGGAGTGACTCTTAAAACCGGTGGCTATTTCACACACGACACGCGGCCAAGTCAATGGCCAACCTAAAACACTGGGTTGCAAGCACTAAAGCACAACTCATACTGGCACACACACACATTAGCCCAGTGGATCCTAAACTTTTTTTGGCCGCGCCCCCCTTTTATTCAGCGGTTCATATGTTTGATTGACATTACAATACGGACGTTTCAGCGCGCATACGTCTTTTGTCTCTTAGCAGAGTGAAATAAGATATGCAGAAGCTGCAGGGTTTTGATTCCAACTCCAGCTGCAGTATGGCACCTCCAACAAGGCAGTTGGAAGTGCGGGCAAACAGGGTGGGTGTAGTGTTGAGTTGAAATATGAATGCGCTAGCCTCTGTGACACATAAAGTGCACAATATTTACTGGCTTTACAAACAAGGTGTAAATATCCTAAAACACTGCCTAGTGCTTTTTATATTCGGAGTGTCAAGCTTGGCCACTTCTTCCAGAGCTTATTCCTTGATTTGTGCCATATTAGATCACTCCCACTCCCTCAAACTCCCCAAAATTGAATGACTAGCTGACTATGTAGACAGAAATGTGCCTCATCTTGCCTCCAAGGTGGCTGCAGCTGCTGCTGTGTGATGTAAAAGCTGTCTCAGAGCTTTGCACTCACCCTATAATCATATGTAAATTCCTGCTGGAATCCTTTTGGATGTTAAATAATTATTCATGCTGACACGGTTGGTGTTACATATGGTAGTGTTAAATGTCTTCAGAGAACCCCAACATCCAACTAAGGATGCTTAAAGCTGGAACAGTCCACTCCGGGCTTATTCCATATAAGGGAGCCTGAGAGGGCTCTATGACAGAAGCCATTTGCCCTGTCCAACGATGTGGCGTTAACACTGGCTCAATACATGTCATGAGAAAAGTAAAGTCAGTGACAACTTTTTGTGCCTGTATTTCAACATCGAGTACAAGATTTCCTCTTTTTTACCCGAGACTTTTATTTTTTATTTTATTTTCTTTTACATCAGATCCCTCCTTTTTGCAGGGCTTATGTCTACCAGCGGATATAAAATAACACGGCTCGCTTCTATACTCCTGCTAACGTGATGTTGATGTTCTCCGATTTCCGATCAACAGTTGCAATAAAAGTGACTGTTAGAATTATTAGATTAGTTTGCGCTCCAGAACCCTCTCTTCAATTGCCATTGTTCACTAGCTAAATCCTAAATGCACAATAATAGTTTAAACCCTAACTATGCCTAACCCTAACACTTCTTAAATACATTTTAAATCCCAAAATGTAAAGGCACTCACCACTAATGAATGATAATAATGATTGATGGAACAGATAAAGCCGAGTCATGGTCTAGAGCTTCAACTGAGCTGTGTTATGATGCCGCCCCCACCTCACTCTGAAGCAGTTAGAAGTACTCCGAAGCTCCCCGGCCGTGCAGACGTTTTTCTACATAATCCACACTGCTTGCCTGTTGTAATTCCAGTAAATAAACCAATCATCATATATTAACTTGTGTTCATCTTGCTGCATGTTTTGAGGCTGCATAGACTGATGTACTAAAAGTCTTACTTTTGCATCTCACATCAATTAAGGTGCTTTCAAGGGCCGCCGAACAAACGTAAACAAGCGTAACGACAACATTTGATTAGAAAAAAACATTAACAGTACAGCATTAAAACATAAACATGTGGTCCATATCACATGTCACATATTTATGTACTTAGTATCAAGTATGGTGAATGAGAAAAACGGCTTATTTTCCAAGGAAAAAACGGGCATTGAATGCTTATTAAGTAAGGAATGCACGAGATACACTGTATCGCCATTTTATTAAACAACCCTGGAACCTCAAAAGCAGGGCGAGTTAACTGCCGGCCAGCGGGTCAAGTCCTGCCCTGGAATGCCATCAGACTGGCTTGCGAGTTTAGTACAAAACTTGAGAGAGACTAACATTTTTGCAGCAGATTCTTGAAAGCATCAGAGCACTGTCATATGGAGGATCTCTGATAGGATGACCTTAAAAACAGCAGAACGCTCCTGCCACATAGAATGCCTTTTGACTAGTGTTTTTTCTGCAGTACGTATTTTAAAAAAAGCAGGCATTTTTTATTTTAGGAACATTTTCAAGACACATTAAAAGTTGAACTAAGGTGGCACTTGTGACCTTCTGTGGTTCAGTTCTTTTCACACTTGTATGATAATTAAGAATATAAAAAATGAGATGCAGCTATGGCACATAATGTAATATAATTTGTCATTTAGAGTTAAAACTCAGTGGGTTATTATCATCCACTTGTATCGGGGGCCAAGTGAGGCAGTGAGCAATGAGATCCAGCAGGAGTAGAACAGTAAGAACTTGCATAATATGAAATGCCACTAAAAGAGCCTTGGTGGAGGTCTGTGCTCAGAATGGAATCAAAGCAAGGCCAAAACTAAAAGGAAATACATGAGGAAATATAAAGAGAATAAAAAACAAAAAATACAAATCAAAAAGTCATATTCTTTTCTCATTTTTTTTGTGCTTTTTCCATTTTGTCATCGCATTTTCTGTATTGTCTTTGCTTTTTCCATTTTGGGGTTGGTTTTCTTGTTTGTCTTTTGTCTTTTCCATTTACCGGATGGCTCAAGCCGGCGACAAAAAGCAAAGGCAAACATGGACGTGTCCTTCTGCCAGGGCAATTAGTCTTATCCATTCTGTTATCCGCTTCTCTTAGCAGCTTGGATATGGATTCCATTGTGTAAGACGCTCGCGCAGAGTATGTGCATGGCGGCGCGATAGTGACGTTACTTCCTGTTCGTGACATTTTTTTTCGGTCAGCCGAGCTAAGAGCTACATTTAAACATAGCTGCTACACAGCCACTGCAAGCAGAAATCATGTGATCAGGTATGGACTAATTACCCTGGAAAAATGACCCGCCCACAACCTTCGCTTTCTGTCCCCAGCTTGAGCCAACCACGAAAGACAATACAGGAAAAGCAAAGCCAAAATGGAAAAAACAAGGACAAAACAGAAAAAGCAATAAAAAAATGGGAAAACAATATGACTATATTTGTATATTTATATATTTTGTTATTATCGATTGTCTTTATATTTCCTTTTGATCTTGGCATTCCTGTGATTCTATAACTGAGTGCTTTTCTGGTGGAAATATGCAAATACTGGACTGTTTACGTGAGTCACGAAGCAAACTGGTGTGTATTCATTTAGCTCATGGTCAAATGTGGCCCATAATAATATCTCCTTAGTCCAATTGACCGCCAAAGGCTTCACAGGACATCAACATTTTTTCTTGCTGCTTCAAACAGCATGATTATAAAACATGTCCCCAAGGACCTTCAGAGTGCTGGCAAAGCAAACGACCACACCCCAGTACCTTTCTATATGATACGCCATTTGCTTGACTCAAGAAGCTGCTTGTATCAGCCCATAGGAGGTGTGACAAAGTCATGTGATGTCTCCTGTGCCACAAGGACGTTGGCTGCTTGTATGGAGAACGTGTGTCAGTTGTAATTGTTTAAAAAAAAAACAGCCTGCCTGTTGTTGATATGAGCATTTGTCGGGACATTTTTGAAACAGGTAGAAGGCCAGTGACTATCTTTCCTAGTGCAAATGTAAGGCCAAGTGGGACTTTGCATCAGTGGTGTCGGCAATTCATAGCTGTCTTATCTTTAATCCCAGCGGTCCTCCAAAATAACTCTTCGCAGTCAACACTGTGATGATATGGCAAGGGATCCGGTAAATAAAAGCAACTTCTCAGAGGAGATGGCAGCTCAATATAAAAACTTTAAAATACAAAATTCCACATGCACCACTCTGTTCTAATATCTTTGTGCTGTCACTTTTTTTCCCAAATGATCAAAGCAGTCGACTTCCTCTAAAGAGAGGTCTATCTGAAGATATGATGCTCTGCAGAGTAACATTTATTTCTGTCTCATTAGCTTTTATGTAACGTTCTCACGCTACATAACGTATTCAGTTGGAAATGACAAATATAAATAAGTGGGCGGGTCCACTCTGCAGACTGACTAATGAGCAATACCTACAGCAAAATGTGTGTAGCCCTTTATTTTTTGAAATCATATATTATAAGTAGTGCATGGTGTGTATTTTTTAGAATTATTTCTTTTTAGTGTGGTGCCATGAAGGATTGCATTCAAAGCTGCTGTTTATGCAAGGCTATTCTATTCTGTTCGGAAGCAAACGACTGGTTAAATGCGAAACATCATGAACGCTTCATTATAAAAAATGGGAAGTGGCTGCGGAACTTGACTTTACACTATCAAACAAGCCAACCATGAAAACAAACTGAAGCATAGAGGGGGTTACATTTTTAACATTTTTGTAAAACGGCTTAAAAAGTGATAAATATTTAAAGACCAAACTTTGTGTTATTATTATAGACATGCAAACTTCCATTATAATTTGCATTTTGGCTGATTGTTTTTGTTTAATTGTATTTCTGCAACGTGTTATAGGCCAATAAAGTACGAGCCACGGCCGCACTTGGAGCAACCAAAGTCTCCTTGACTATTTAGCTTGTTAGCTTGCTGAGTTGGGGCCGGACGATGGTAATTAAAGACAGAAGGGGAGTGTTATTGCAGTTGGAACTAATTGATGCCTTTAAGTAGTAATTTTCTTGTACATGTTCAACTGAAATACAAGGAGAAAGCATTCGCGTAGGTGGGGTGACCGCCCCTCAAGTCGTATACTCGCAGAAAATAATGTACTGCAAGCCAACCGATTAAAGCCTTAACGATCCGTCTCATTGCAGCTCGATTATTTTTTTTGGGGGGCGCACGCTTGCACGACACTGACCACGAAACTGAAACCTATGAAACGCAACAAAAAGTGCACCCGGAGAGCAACAAAGCATCACACTCAAGATACTCAAGGGTCACAGCTTCTGTTTGTCAGAATGTCACCAGTAGTATAATGTTGCAGAAACATTTATACCCCATGACTTTCTACGGCTATTGTCATATCTTTAATGTAAGTGTGACATCATTATTCTTGCTAATAAGGCAGATAAAATACAGTACAGAGAAGTCATATGAGAGGTGCTCGGAGTACTCCACTCATCCCTAGCGGTGGGGGCATGCCTGAATTGGAAGGTGCTTGTCACTGCTGTCCTTCCATAAAGACAAAAAGTCAGCGTTATCGTGGGACCCAGAATTCAGGGCCACATCCCGTTACTGGCTATATGATATATGAAAAAAATAACCATAAATCACCTTAATTTAGACAAAAACATATTAACTTACTTTTTGAAGAGAACATAATATCAGTGCATGGTGACGGCTTTTGGATTGTTACTGAAAGGCGGCAGTTATTGGTATTTGCTGATCTTGTGTGTTTTCACGGAAACTGGACGATATTCCATTATAGTGAAAAAAACGATACCAATATTGACCAATGTTACATTTTTATGCAAATATCAGGCATCCCTAATCCTAAACATTCTGGAGAAGGATAGTGTACATGCACTTCATATACACAAGGTAAGACCACAAATTATTTTCAATTAATAAGAATAAATAAATGGGGCTATTTGATGAACACAGAAGTGAATCATTCTCTTTTTTATCTTCTTATGCTCTTAAGGAGCAACCTGCATAACCATTTAGAAAACCCAAAGAGAGTCAGGCTCTCACCAGCCATGAAACCTCATTGCAAGTGACTGGAAAAATGTGTACTTTGGAAGGGCTGCACTCTCACTTTTTTAATCACCTCACCTTCTCTTTTAGCTTAAACTATTATACTTTTTTTTTGGCTCTTAAAAATGACAAGTGGCAAACATTCATAATCTCTCCTAAGCAATATTAGTATAGAAGATGGTCATTAAATTGCATCCATGTAACTAAAATAGTACAAGAAAGAGTTGAGGACGCACACTTTATTCAGCAAAATGTACACCTACTGTATATTAAGTGCAAATAATACAAATAAGATGAATAGTGAGTTTTGCTACAAAACGCTGTTGTATAAATGCTATATTTTGCCACAAAACTAAAATACTTTGTCATATTGACATTTTTCTCCTCTTTCAAATTATATACAGTATACGTATATATACAAAGGGATATAACTTCCATATCCACTTAATTTTCTCTGGGTACTCCAGTTTCTGCCCACATTCCAAAAAACATGCACTTTAGATTAATTGGAGGGTTTAAATTGTCCATGGGCATGAATGTAAGTGTGAATGGTTGTTTGTCTATGTGTGCCTGTGATTCGCTGGCGACCACTCCAGGGTGTACCCCGCCTTTGCCCACAGTCAGCTGGGACAGGCTCCAGCAGACACTAGTCAGGACAGGCGGCATAGAAAATGGATGGATGGACATAAACATTTCTTATTTACTCGCTTTTTATTCTAACACAGCAAAAAAATAATGATTTGGTCTAGTTTCGTATGGTTTCTGCTCATTTTATTCATTACGACTGTCCTATATTTTTTGCAGTGTACTTTTGGAACATCTTACTGTATAATTTTACACTGGTATCCCGTATAACACACTTACTATTCACCCAGGGCACAAACCTTTGAATTAGGGGGTTTTTGTTTTTTGGTGAGTGGGACATTTTTTTAAACCTGGACATGGCACAAGAAAGTAGCAAAAAAAACTCTGTTAAAATATACACCATTATCATTGAAAATGAGTAACATTGTAGATATAACGCAATATTTTGCATCATTCTAAAGCATACTGGTAACATCAACTATAATATAGAGAGGGAGGTTACACATGACGGCACAGTAAGCCTCCCCTCAGAAAATATAATACAGTTGGAAATTTCCCCTACTCCAAGAAAAAAATATGTTCTGGGCATATTTTATGTTGAGGGATGAGATCCTGCCTCAGGTAGAGGAGTTCAAGTACCTCTGAATCTTGTTCACAAGAGAGGGAAGGTTAGAACAAAAGATTGACAGGCGGAGTGATACGCCATCTGCAGTGATGCTGATTCTGCATCCGTCTATTGTGATGAGGAGTGAGCTTAGCGGTCACGCTACGTTCCTACCTTTTCCTACGATCATGAGCTTTTGGTAGCGATCAAAAGGACAAGATCGCAGGTAGGGTGGCTGGGCTCCCACTTAGAGATCTCTAGATAGAAATTCGGAGTAGAGTCGCCACTTCTCCACACTGAGAGGAGCCAGACTCACTGGGTTGGTGTTCAAGCATGTCAATCTGTTCAGAAGCCTCAGGGGAGACCCAGGACTTGTTGGAGAGACTATGTCTCTCAGCTGGCCTGGGAACACCTCAAAATCCAGCAGGAGGAGCTAGACAAAGCAGCCAGGGACTCTGGCCCCTGTGACCCGACCTCGGATTATCGCAGTGCTTCTCAAATGGTGCGGTGGACCCCCCTGGGGGGCTGCGGTGAGGTGTAGGGGGACACGAGAGGCTGGGAGTACTTTCAATGTTAGTGCAGACCTGCCACTATGTCATTTCATATCATACTCAACATGCAATTTGACTCTTGAATATACTTGTTTGCGTCACAGCTCTCCATTTTGTTGCATTTTCCTGGCTTCGGTTTTACCTGGTTTCCCACTGATCTAGAGCATCCTAATCATTAGGACTGTGGGTATGCATGCTCTGAAAGTCCATAAAGAATTTGATATGAAATATGTCCAACTGCAAAATATAAATTATACAACCTTGTTTGGAAATTAATAGCTCAGCTTTTGCCACTTTCTTTTGCCATTTTAAGCCATTTAGAAATGTACTTCAATTAAAAACTTGAGCAGAGTATGAATCATTAAGGGCCGCAGTGTATCTCTAATCGTTTCCTTTGCTTGATGCTAATTTAGTGAGGCCGAAGTAACTAAGACCACACAGGGCCGATGAAGGAGAGCGAATGTAACTGAGTGTTACGTGAGAGGAGCCCAAACAGAGCCATCCACATCCCGTGAACTCTGCATGTGTGAGCATTAACAATGTGTCAATGTGTCAAACTGTGCAGCAAGTTGTCAGCCACAAGGGTAAAAAAAAAACAAGCTGTAAGCTGTGCATGTCGCTGAGAAGAAATTCCTGGCAAAAATAAATAAAAATAAAATTACATGCTTGAAAAACATCCAAGTGAGAAAAGCACGTCAAATGCAACACTTTCAACTCAAGGTTCACAACTATTTGAAGCTCGTTTCGGGACCACAAATTGGTGTGGTAGAACACAGAGCATGAACATGCAAAGGGGATTCAATAACAACATGCAATATTAAAAATATGCACTGGACTCAAAGACACATTAAGCAGCTGTGATTTTAATTATTACACCACTCGCAGACATTTGACAGCTCTGCTCTTCATCACAGCATCTGTCCTGCAGCTATGTACTAAAAAGGCTGATTTCCCCCCAGAACAGACACACTTGATGACAGCTGCTGAGGCGTCGCTTCAGATGCACCACTTTATCATGAGAGAAAGCTCACTGCTTCGCCACCTTTCTTGTTGTTCATATTCGTAATAAGCACAGGTATGCAAATTGCATAACGTAATGTGTTTGTATTGGTGGGTTTGCAGCGCTGGCATGTCATCATACAGCAACTATGGCGATATTTGACAGTGGTCTATCGAGACTCATACCGATGCATCATATCGTAATATCAATATTTTGTCCCAGTCTCCATGTTTATTTATCCATGTGTTATAAACAATGCTCTATTTTTGTGTGGAGGCCTTTGATATTACATTTTGGATTTGGATAAAGTTGCGGATCCTAGGATTTATGGACTCTGTCCAGCCAAGCAAAACGCAAAACTTGTGCATGTTAAATTTTGTGCCTGTGCATGTCATCGTGCACATGCTGGCTTGCGACGTCATCGCAATAAGTTGAAAAATATTCAAGTTATTGATTAGCAGACAGGATGCAATTCGGTACTCTACACAGAGAAAAAAAACAATACTTGCCAATTTTCCAGAGTTATTTAACATTTTCTAAAAAATAATATAGAGATACAAACAATAAAGCAGCAGCACCGAAACTTGTTGGCAAGTAATTAAAGTTTATTTCCGATACTAGTAAGATCCAGAACTAGCTAGAGTACTTAATCAACAGCGGGCGCTTTTTTTCTCCTCTAAACTACTTCAATACTAAAAATTCCATCCAAATCTTACAGCCAATCTTGACTTGTAATTTGCTCTGTATGTGAGCAAGTCGCTCACTAATATGGTTGGCCACAGCCGCTCGCCGCCTCCCGTGCACAGGATTGGCTATGCGGTGATGATGAATTTTGCTTATCACGGTCGTTAGTCGCCTCCTGTACATGGAGAGCATTGGGTTGATTTTACATGACTTATTTCTCTGCATTGCACACTATTGCCACCTATAAAAACTAGACTGTAACATATTTATAATGAAGGCATTATTTATTTGTTTTGACTTAAATATTCAGTACTGTACACACCTCACATTTAGAATGCGCTTTTATTACAATATACCATCTCAAGAGACAAGAAAACTTGTATATACTTCAGTCATTTTGTTTGTATTTCAGTATAGCTTTACTATCCACTCAAAATGACTCAACAATATGAGTGCCGTGAGTCGTGTTCTGGGGCTGCACGAGTGATGCCGAAAAAGGGACGCTGCAGTTCATTCGGTGTACTGTGATATTCTGAAGCACAGCTTGATCTCCTCCCTTAGAAAACTGAGAAGACAGCTGCAAACTGGGCACCTGTGGGACATCCTCCAGCTAAAGCAGTGCTTCTCAAATAGTGGGGTGGGCCTCCCTGGGGGGGCCGCGCTGAAGTGTCAGGGGAATGCAAGAGAAGGGGTGTATTTTCATTGTTAGTGCAGACCTGCCAACATGTACAAATTCATCATGCCCAACATACAATTTGACTCTTGAATATGCTTATGTGCTTCACAGCTCTCCATTTTGTTGCATTTTCCTGGTACAGTACAGACAAATAAATGGATATTATCAGTTTCTCAATAGTATATCAAATTGCGGGGGTGGTGCAAAAACATGTACTCACATGCGTTAGACAGCTACTTAGACAATGTTCAGTCTTTTTCAGTGGATAGTAAATCTACTGTTATTAGGAGTGTGGTGAAATATCGTTATACCAAACTATTGCAATAGCTAAATTTACCACGGATTACCTATATGCTCTTCCTGCATATCGTTTTAAAATTTTTTTACTAAAATACAGCTGCAATAAACTTTCACTGTTCTTTCACCATATTACATGTCATCCAAGAGGTGCCCTGGTGGACTCGGGCAGTGAAGTAAGCTGAAAAATGTGCCAGTGTAGTTTAAATCAAAAGTGTGGCTTTTATAGTGTGGATGGGACGAAACATCGCAGGGTCCACGCATGTCCACACAAGCACGCATATTTTTCTATGCGTTTTGACCTCTCGTCACGCAAACATACGTTTTTCTCCTTAAAAACAGAGCTTTTGAAAAACTCCTTCCAAGGTGAAGATTTTGGAAAACTTCAGCAACGATAGATTGTTAAAATTATGCGCCGTTATTTCCACACTTGATAAGTATAAGTTAATGTGCAATGGCAAACATGACATTGCTGGTTTTGCAGAACACTCAAATGATTTTTGTACGCTCCCGCCATCGACGGCGATTTGGGACAAGACCCGATTGGCCCTCAAGCTGGTGGGAAACTTTGACAAACATGTTGTTAACTTGGAAGAAAGGCATGAAAATGTTTGCATGGCAAGTACACTGTGATGCTTCGCCGGCACATTGAAAGCTTCCCTCTTATGTATGCCTGTTTTCTTCTTTACTTTGCCAGCAGTTCACATCTATATTCTCCTGCGAATTGCCATGTTTGCTATTATGTCATCTACCAAAATGACGTTATTAATGGTTCTCATTGGCTAAAATTGCCCTAACAGTCCATGGCTGCAGCGTCGCCATTACTTCGGCATGTGCCTAACAGCCAATAAATCAGGGGTGGGCAAACTTTTTGACTCGCGGGCCACATTAAGTTAACAAAATTGTCCGGGGGACCAGACAATATATTTGATATAAGCACACTATTTTTTGCAGTCCACCTGAAATTATTGTCTTTTGTTACCTATAAAAGTGTCACACTTTTTTTCAGGAGCACTTTAAACACCAGACCACATAAACAGCAGTTTTCTTTCACTGAATATGTTGTGTGACACATATCTGTTGAGTTGTGTCTTTGTCTGCACCACGGCACGTGAAACAATATTTAAACCATCAAAGGTTGTCTTAGATTCAGTCTTGACTACTTGCAAGTCATGTTTCCAACTGGTATGTTAAAGGTTTATATTAAACACTTTGGAAGCATCTGGCGGGCCGGATATGGCCCCCGTGCCGTAGTTTGCCCACCCCTGCTATAAATGAATATTCATGTGGACAGAAATATTTTCAAAATGCCACAGTATGTATGAAGATTTTTTGTCAGCACCAGAAAAGGGAAAACAGAAATATCCATGTTTGTGCGGACATGGTCTAAGAAAGACACACAAGCAACACAACAGATATGCAGCTACCTCCCTGAGCCTCTGAAGAAAAATGTGCCTTGCAATAAAAATGTTGAATGTTCAGTTTACATGCTAAAAGAGACGTGTGTTTAGCCTACTTGTTTTATTGTCAACTGTCGTGCTTGTACTACTATACTCCAATAAGTATTGATTTTTCTTGCGCGTTTACTGATCTACTTGAGAGACATGAGATTTCTGAATGAGTTTAAAAATGATGTCACTGTTTGTAAGACAGTGTAGTAAAAATTCTGTTTGCAGTTATGTTGCACTAAAACGGTGTCATTGTTTTGCCACCATAACGGTCTGTAGGCTGGTTAAATTATGCTGCAAAATATAAACTATAAAATTATTATTTTTTTTCCCGTTTCAACCTAATTGCTGTATTTTCCGTTATTGTGAGCCATGTACTGCATATTGTATCGTAACGTGATGTTAAGTAAGTTCCATTTCAATATTATCCCTTCGGAAGATATGATAAAATGGTTGCTGAAATGTGAGTCGTGCACTGAGATTTGTGTCACGCTGTCCATTATAACAATTGTATAAACATTCATTGATTTGTCAATATTGTTTTGCTTGTTGTTGGTAAATTTTTGGCATATTGATTATATACAGTACAATAACAAGATTAAGTCCAAATGAAGTTACAGCAACAAAATGTTATGAACAAAGAAGTAAAAAAACAAAACATTAAAAACACTATATGGTATTATTGTTCAGTCTTGGCCCTCTGAGGACCACTCGTTAATGGAGAAAGTAATATTACATTACATTACATTACGTTATTTCCCCAGTATGGTAGGATATTTATAAAGGTTTCAATTGTAGATGAGCTACAGGGGAGGCTTCCAAGAGAAATCTTAAGAATGTTTTTATATTTTTTACCCCACAAATGTGTTCAGACTTACACCAGGTAATTTATCAATACACTACTTCTGTACAAAATTCCAATAAATAGAATCAAGATGAATAAATTGGATCTTGCAGAGAAAAAAAACTTATTGAAATACTCACTATGTGCAGCTGAAGATAGTCTCCGAGTCCGTGGGTGCTCTCCACCCGTACCAAGATGGCGTCCCTCTGCAGACTGCTGAAGCCCACGGCCAGCCGGTCGGCTCGGGTGCTCGGCCGCTCGTTGGGGGCCCAGGTGAATGTGATGAGAGCTCCTCCTTTCCCAAAGATGTACGTGGTTCCCGCTGCAGGGGGGAAGAGACGTGTGAACACTTTTTTTTTTTTAACACAATCACTTTGGCTTTGTTTGTGTGCTTCAGTTTGACATGCTCGAGGACAAATATTTGTAGATTTTGGGTTTCTTGTAAAAACAAAAGCATAACACAGAGGCTGGCTCCAACAGGGACACTAACAGAGAGGTATTAATATGTGCTGCTCTTTTTTGCAAGGTATCATACTAGAAAAATGTGCTTGAACACTGAATGAATACTAGGGTTGGCAGATTATTTTATATACCAATATAAATGTTTCCAATGATAAAACCCCCCAAAACAAAACATATACCGGTATAAATAACTATTTTTTAAATGGAAAAGAGCACTGTTGATGACATGTTTTTCCTGCGACTGCGTGCCACGCAGCACCGCATTGATGCATTGGCGCCATAGCGCTCCAGCGTAGAGGCAACAAAAGAGAAGAAATTAGCATGGCTGAAGGCGGAGCAGAAGCACCAGACACTATAGGCAAAGAAATTGTTTCCAAACGGGATGTTTCTCTGTAAGGAAAGATTTAATTGCCTCCTCCGCAAAATTGACACGATGCCTTTACTAAAGTATTCCTCAGAAACTGCAATACCAGGACTGTATCCTAGCTGAAAAACAGAAAAATTGAAAACAGCGCTGACTACAGACATGCAGAGAAGCTGAGAGACTCAACCACGTAGTGGTTACGTTTTTTTTCTGGGGGAACACACAGAGGGAAACCTTGCAAGATGACAACAAACACTAACTACTAACAGTGGATCTAATGTTGTGAAGAAACTGGCTTGCTTTAAACCAGTGGTTCTGAATTATTTTCTGTCACGCCCCCCCTAGAGGACAGAAATGTTTTTGCGCCCACCGTATTTAAAACACTGTTTGTGAAACATTTATTTATCTGTACAGCACAAACTTAACTGAAGGGTTTCTGTTTTAAGTATTTGAATCCGCTAAAGCGCTAAGCATTCATCATATGTTCAATAGTTACAGGCAGTTACTAAACACAAAGAGCTTGCAGACCTTGCGCCCATAATCACACACCCAAACACCTGACTCACAACTGACAAACTACCCAAGGCAGGAACACTCCGATCGCAAACACCTCCTCCTGTCCCAGATGGCTGGCGCCAACATCCAGAGTGAAGGCCACCTTTACACGGACCAACTGGGGTCACCATCTTCTTGCTGATTGGTTCTTGAGAGCTGCAATTCTCACTATTGCGGCCTCATCTGACTGGATCCATACCATCTGCAAACCAGGGCGCTGTCTTCACCCATTGGATGAGACTCAACCAACATTTGCATCTTCAATGTACAAAAGGCCGGGGAGGGACAGTCAGTTGTGTCCTTGCCTGTCTCTTAAGTAAGACTAACTTCTGTGTAGGCCTATAGGGACGGGCAGGCACCCCGGAGCTCTGTGTATTAGATTTGTTTGTCAGGAAATAAATATTCATATCTAAATCACATGATTGTAACTTAGTTTCCTTTCCTCCAACTCCACACCCACGAGAACTGCGGACCTGAAGTCGCAGGAGGCCGCATTCCAACAATTTAACTCAAAAGTGAAACCAGCAAAATGCAATAAGAAGGAGAGCTGTGAAACATACAAGCATATTCAAGAGGCAATTTGCATGTTTTGTACAATAAATGTGTACATGTTGGCAGGTCTGCACTAACACTAAAAGTACTCCCTGCTTCTCATGCCCACCCCCTAACAGTTCACCACACCCCTCCGGGGACTCTACACAGTGTCATAGGTAGGCTTACGTAATTTGTAATTTCGGCATGGCTCAGGTGGTAGTCATCTCCCAACCTGAAGGTTGCCAGTTTGAGCCTCTGTCCTCCCGTGTGATCAAATATCCTTGGGCAAGCTACTGAAATCCCAGTTGCTTCTGATGCTGTGTGATGTAAATGTGGTAACAAAGCGCTTTGAATACCTTAGAAGTAGAAAAGCACTGTACATGTGAATGTTTATTCATCATTTACCTTTGTTCAGCTAGACATTTTCAAGTGTGGAGTCTGTTTATGTCTCTGGTTAGTGTGTTAATCGATGAATCACTGAATAATCGATCATCCAATTAACCAACAACTATTTTGGTTATAGATTAATCGTTTCCTTTTAAAACGTACTGTTTTCAGCCTCTCAAATGTGACTTTTTTTTATTTCCTTAGTCATCCATGAAAGCAGACCTATTATCTTTGTGTTTCAGGCAAAACAAGATAGTCACACACATCAGCTTTCACTTTGTAAAATAGCAATCAACATTTTTGCCTCTTTCAAAAATCTTGCAAAGCAAACCACTGCAGAGATGTGTGGGCAGAGCGTGCGTAAGAACATTCCCACGCAAGGTATGGGATTTATCCACTTGTGCGTAGGAAAATGGGTCCATTTATGGACAACTTTTACCATGCATACACAAAAAAACCCTGGTGGCGGAACAGTAAAATTACAAATAGCTGTGGTTGTGCTTGTACAGCGCAGGCCATCATCATCTCCATCAAACAAGGCAACGCCCCTCCCCAAAGAGCAGACGAGTCGATGCCAAACCTCTACAGTTTTGTATTTGCTATTTTATATTATTAATTGGTGCCTGTGATGCGTTGATTTGCTGTAGAAAGTTTGTGATGTTTGTTGATCGTTTAGACTTTTATACTTCAATTTTGGTGTCGGAGAAATTCCCTTTCTTTGCTATGATTTTGGGGAGAGAAAAAGTCTGTCCATACATTCTTGAAAGGATTGCTGCTAAGTGGTGGCAATTAAAAATGTGTTTTTTTAAAATTCGGATTAATCGATTAATAAAAAAAAAAAAAATCAAGCAATTAATCAATTATTACAATAAGCATTAGTTGCAGCCCTAGTGAAAGAAGCTATTTACGTGCAACAGAACAGCCCTCTCCAAAATGCGGCAAAGGTTTGCATCGGCTTACAACAATGTCCTCACATATCTCCCCAAAAAGATTGTCTCATTTCACAAGAAGAGTGGCCACTAACAAGCTATTTTGCTGTATGTTACCAGACACACCCGGCAACGACCACGACAACAACACCAGCTCTATTGTGCCCACCCCCAGTGAACACACACACCAGACACAAAAAAGGGAGACGCCACACTTAAAAGTTTAAACTGCAAAAGCCCTTTGGATTAAAGACAAAAGGTCTTCAACAAACAAGAAGAGTTCAGTTGCCGTGATTCAGCCATTGGGGATTATTTGATTATAACCATAAAATCAGAAATGGAACTTACTGCAACACTGGACAGCGTAGGACTGTTGTAATAGTAATACAATTAATTACATGAACTACATACATTAGTTACAAAACACCAAGTAGATGTTAAAATAAGGGCACCACATAGCACTTAGTATTTCCAGAAATACATCTCACTTACTCTTACTTGATTATGGTTTGTGAATTTGATGAATTTGTGTGGAAAATAGAAGCCAGTCAACCAGCGTTACAGAAAGAGCTGTGTTCAACTTTGGGGGTGAAGGTATCATGCACAGGCTTATGACTGGTTCTGAGTGCATTTAACTTTACGCAAGTAAAACTGTATGTGAATAATACCAGTACAGTGAAAAAGGAGGACACAGTGAATACTATGATCATTTTCTTCATTTTTTGTGTTTTCTTAATGCGTTACAATAAAGACACTGACGAATGGTCATCTATGGTCACTCGAGCGCTGCTAAAATGACACTTTTAAAGATAGTCCAACTTTTCCTCAGTAGAGTGGAGTGACTTTTTTTTAGGAGGGGAGCGGTGCACTTTGGGGAGAGTTCAGTTTGAGCGACTGGCGGCAAACACAGAGCGACGTGGATGCCCTCAGTGTGGCGGTGTAATGTGAAACCCGTGCTCTACAGAAACAATTACCTCTGATAGTACAGCAGAGATGTCCGCTGTTACGGTGCGGCTCTTAATCCAAGTATTTGTGCCTGTAGGACTGTTCTCTTTCAACACGTGAATCAATAAAGCCGGGCACGGAGGAACACTCCAGACCTAATTGAAGCCTCAATTCATAGCCTGTAAGAAGAGTTAAGTAGCATTCAACACGGTGTAATGGCCACTCGCCACAGAGGTTCCTTATTGATAGCAGTTAACTGCTGAATGATACTAAAAGACCTCCAAAGGCTCGAAATTACTTTGTGCTGACTTTGAATTTAATTAAAGGCCAGGTTCTCAGACTGTGTGTGTTTTTTTCTCTCGCCATGCTAATCTTAATTAATATCAGGGATTTGCAGTCAAATGTGGGTCTATGACATTAGTTACATGACGAAGTCGCAGTAAGTGAGCTTTACTGCTTTCTTTCTTGGGCTGAATGTTATCTCTATCTGGCCTCGTTCTGACCTCCTTTCTATTCACTGAAATCAATTTTCATTTCATACTTCTTTGAATCTACACAACCTCAGATTTCTTCTGGGGCAAATAATCTATTATTCACCATGCCATGAATGTAACACCAGGAGGTTCACTTCCATTCAAAGCTGATAATCTACTTTTAGTTGCAAACTACATAACAGCCATCCATCTTTACTGCTTGTCCTCATCCGGGTCAAAAGTAAGCTGGAGTTTATTCTTTGCACTGCAAAACCTTTGATGAATGTAAAGGTGCTGTTTTAAGCAGCATTTTAGCATTATTTGATTGTGTCCTACATGTTTCAAAGACGTTCATCACTGGGAAGTAAAACTCAAATAAAGTAAAACTACTCACACTTTGAGGATGCCTGACAAAAATGTATTGGAGGTGTCAGCTAGTGGTGTTTTATTAGGTATTTCTGAAAATAAAAAATAATTTCTCAAGGCTCTGGATGTTGGGGGACTGTGTTGGCTGACACGCCTCTTCAACATTGCATGGAAGTCAGAAACAGTACCTCTGGACTGGCAGACTGGGGTGGTGGTCCCCATTTTTAAAAGGGGTGACCGGAGGGTGTGTTCCAACTCTAGGGGGATCACACTCCTCAGCCTCCCTGGGAAAGTCTACTCCAGGGTGCTGGAGAGAAGGGTAAGAACGTTAGTCAAACCTCGGATACAGGAGCTGCAATGTTGTTTAAGTCCCGGTCGCGGAACACTGGACCAGCTCTACACCCTTGCAAGGGGTACTGGAGGGTATGTGGGAGTTTGCCCAACCAGTCTACATGTGCTTTGTAGACCTGGAAAAGGCATTCGACCGTGTCCCTCGTGGTGTCCTGTGGGGGGTGCTCCGGGAGTACGGGATTGGTGGCGCGCTACTACGTGCCATTCGGTTCTTGTACAATCGAAGCAGGAGCCTGGTTCGCATTGCCAGCAGTAAGTCGAGCTTGTTTCCGATGAACGTTGGCCTCCGCCAAGGCTGTTCTTTGTCACCGTTTTTTAAAATAATCTTCATGGACAGAATTTCTAGGCGCAGTCAAGGTGTTGAGGGAGTCCAGCTTGGTGACCTTAGGATCTCGTCTCTGCTATTTGCAGACGATGTGGTCCTTATGGCCTCATCAGGCTGTGACCTTCAGCGTTTACTAGAGCGATTTGCAGTCGAGTGTAAAACTTCTGGGATGAGACTCTGCACCTCCAAATCCGAGGCCATTCTTCTCAGTCGGAAACTAATGCGGTTGCTGTACCGGACTGTCGTGGTGAAGAGAGAGCTGAGCCGGAAGGCAAAGCTCTCTGTTTACCGATTGATCTACGTTTCCACCCTCACCATTGGAACGAGATTGCAGATACATGCGGCAGAAATGAGTTTCCTCCTTAGGGTGGCTGGACCCACCCTAAGAGATAGGGTGAGGAGTTCGGCCATCCGGGAGGAGATCAGAGTAGAGCCGCTGCTCCTTAACAATGAGAGGAGCCAGTTGAGGTGACTAGGGCATCTCTTCCGGATGCCCCATGGGCGTCTCCAAGGTGAGGTGTTTTGGGCATGCCCAGCTGGGAGAAGGCCAGAGGGCCCCGGGGAAGACCTAAGACACGCTGGAGGGACTATGTCTCACAGCTGGCCTGGGAACGCCTTGGTGTCCTCCCGGTGGAACTGGAAGAGTTTGCCGGAGACCGGGAAGTCTGGACTTCCCTACTGAGACTGCTGCACCCGCGACCCGGACCCGGATAAGCGTAAGAAAATGGAATGGAATGAAAATAAAAAGCACTGTGTCTGTGTAAGCTATAGAAAAAGCAAAACTCTGATTTGTGCAACCACTGTATTTTGCCACAAAAAAAACCATTACGTTCTTTCCTCATTTCTAATCAGTTTGGACAGGGGTGTCCAAAGTGCGGCCCGGCGGCCACTTGCGGCCCGTGGATGTTTTTTTTAATTTTGGCCTGTGGAACATTCTAAAAAAAGAATTTAACAAGAAAACTAAAATTTAACAAAAATAGCATTGTAAAATTATGAGAAAAAAATATCATTTTAGTAGCATAAAGTTGAAATATTAAAAAAAGTTTAAAAAAAAAATTGTAATGTTATGAGAAACAAAAAAATTAAGTTGGGATTTTCAGAAAAAGTTTCTGGGAATAAAGTCAAAAATATTATGGCTAAAAAACAATGTGTTACGAGATGTAAATGTGCGAAAACAGTGAAGAAAGTTGAAATATTTGGAAAGTATTTGGAGTATATACCAGTATGACGTCTTAGCATATCTAAACGTGTTGATTTACACAATGTCAAAGATGCCCTTGCATCATTTTTCCAAAGAAAAAGGTTTGAACACCCCTGAATTTTGGCGGTTAGTTTTACATGCACTGTTTGAAGATTAAAGTGCAAAATAACCTAGAAATGCTTCTCGAAGTCCAGGAAGTCTGACGTCAATCAAAATTTGGATGCTTTTAAAGTGGCTTAAAATCTCTGAAGGCACAACAGATGTTGGCATAAATTGCAAAATGTTATGATTTGGTCATCTTAACCCTGGAACAGATTATTTTTCGAATTGCACTATTTCCTAAGGGAAAAACTGCATCCAGACAAACAAATAGGTGTCCCTGAACAGTGAGTTGATTCACTGAGGTACTATTGCAGTGCGACAAGACAAAGACTCGCTTGATTTGCAAAGAGGATGCAAATATCAATCTCACAACTGAAAATGATGCACCTGCAAATTGCAACGTATTGCTTAGTGTCACTCTGTTAGAATATCACCATATTTACCTGTAAAAGTCCACTAAATTACTACCAATGTAGTGGGGCAAATGTGAATTCACGCAGAGTATAAGTGGCAAAGAAAAAGGAGGGATGTTTATGATTATTTGCAGGCGTTGCTGAAGCACTGCTCAGATTGATGGCACATTGTCTTGCTATTGTACATGTAGAATGACAGTCACTTTTATTTCTGCTCCAGTGATAAACAGTGGTAAAGTACTGATGTTATTGTTTTCCTGTAACGGGTAATTTAATTCATTACTATTTAAATCATCACAACCCCATTTCCGTTACCGACAGTGAAATGTGGCACATTATTATGTACTGATATCTAACAGCATCACCCCGCTCGTCGCCTCACTCATCCAGGCACAAAACAGGAGCTGCACATAAAAGGTTTTTGTTTTTTTTCTGATTGACCTTCTCTGGCGAGGGGGGAGGGATAACAGACACATATGTAATGATGATTTCATGGTAAGCCAATCAGTGCCCGAGGTGAGGTAGGTGGGTGTTGTTGTTACGTACCCCAATGCGCTGCGGCCACATGAGAGATGATGCAACAATGTCGAGTCTGTCGATAGATGTACAATATGTGCAGACGGTACTTCAGTGTTATTGATGTAAACGGCAAAAACATACTGTACATGCAAAGTGTCCTTAAACTCATGAAGGCATATGCCACTACAAAACTAAATCTGAATGATTTTTCCCTTTTAAAGCTTTTTAACACTAATTTTTTTTTTCAGGTAACAAATAATAGTCCTACAGTTTTAATTATAATAATAATTCATTGACTTTTGGTGGAAAGTTACTAATAGCTATAACTAATGCCCTCTTTAAAAGTAATTTGCCCAACGCAGGCGATAAATCAACGAGCAGAGACAGCAAGTTGTTAGCACAAAGCATTAGTCTAAGTCTTAACTTTATATGAACAGCTTGACAAAGTCAAAGTAAACATGTACCACATAGAGCTAAAGGTAAATCAGTCTTAATATAACTATAGTGATCGCTCATTTATCGCACTTAATTGGTTCCACTCATACATGTGTGTGTTGTTGTAAATGTGTTTTGATGGCGAGGACAGGAAGTTACGTAGCTCGTGTTAGGGATTATTGTGCCTATACTTGGGAAATCAAGTCTGGTGCTTGTGCGTCTCACAGAACATTAAAATAACATTGCTGACACCCAGTGTAGAATTCTACATATCATCACGACATCTTCATATGGGTCTCCTGAGAATAAATATTAGCATTTTAGTTCATTTCAGAATCGGAATGGTTTTTACTTCACTTATACAGAGGTACACGCGAAATTGTGCAATCATCCGTCCAAATATATACAACATACAGTACTATACAATAAGACAGGAGGGTAGACAGGACAGAATGAAAGGAGGGAGACAAAAAGGGAACAACAAAAAAAAGACAATTCCAAACTAAGCTAATTTAAAGGAGCACAGTGTGGGACCGACAAAAAAACCTCAGCATAGATAAGCACAATAGGCACACTTTTTTAACATAAACTGGAGACTTGCACCAGGGGAGGAGAAAAGGGGAGAGGAGGTATTCCCAGCATGGCCAGCTGCCAGCCACAACTAATGCAGCCATAATCGGGACGAGCTGTGGACCCCGTCCAAATGAAAATGCTTAATTTTGTCAAAAATATATACTTTTGTTTTAATATGCATATTATGAACTACCACTAGACAGATTTAACCACAACACAGAATTATGTATTAATTTATATATTTTTGAAAAAACGAAACTTGAAGCGTGAAGTTGCACGGGACGACTGTGTAGTCATTATTCTGTTCACGGCTTGCCTTGCCCTCTCCTTTACAACATCGCAAGTAAACAGTAGTTTCATGTAAAATGTTATCATACAACCGGCTGCACCATCTGGATGCTATGAACGATTCTATGTGATTTTGAATGGTAAAAATAGAAAAAAGAAATAAGAAAATCATACATTTGTGTCTGTTTGTGTGTTCACATGCTACCTAACAAGACACATCCTGGTTCATGGAGGTTGACAAGACTCTACCATCTGCTGCTAAAGTGGGAGGAAAGTTACATTTTTCCTTGATTGGAAAAAAGTGAAAATAAATTCCTCCAACAAAGGACAAAAAAAGCTTGTTTTTACAACCGTATGAGAGCTGATAGGCGACTATGTGGTGCACACAGGATAGCGCTTAATAATCCCACATTTGTTTATGTGTCCGGTATATATTAGCTGATGAGGTAAGGTTAAATAGACAATTACACAAACAATTTGTATGACAGGCTGGAAAAATTGTTCAATTTAATATCAGACAGGAAAAATACAAAAAAAGAAATCCTATACTTTTGCCTGTTTATTGGGCCATATGTTAGTAAGCAGGCTACTTCTTGGTTAATGCAGGAGGAAGTACTACCGCTTACATGCCAGGGTCATGCAGTTATTTCATTGTATTTACAAAAGGCAAAAAGAGAAATAAAAATTACAATACAGTTACTACAAACAAACTTGAAAAAAATCTGTTTTATGTTCTGTAGCAGGTTATTTTGCGGAAATTGGCATTTACATAGATTTGCAACATACACATTTTCATGGAAATTGGTTGTGTAATACTTGCGAGCTGCTGAACACGTTTCATTACTGTCATACACTACATCATGCAGTTCAGAAAACTCATTATGTGATACATTCAACTGTATGTCCACGCTCTAAAACGAATCCCCTAAACCACGCATGGCTGCTAATGTATGTCTTGGTGGCTACATGCGCAACCCGTGTAGCGTTATGGATATTTTTCTGTCCCACAATGCATTGACTACCCACTCTAAAACATTTTGTCTTTTTTCCTTTGTGCTCTTAGCCTACTGAGTGCACAGCAGATGCAGACAACGGGCGATGGGCTGCGTGCACGCTGCTAGCAATTTGCATTACGCATCACCAATGTGAAATGGTTTCAATAAAAGAAAAGTAAAGCCCTTGAGTCGGCTACAGCAAAGAGTCAGTTGAGTTGAGGAGGAGGAGTGCGGGGTCTTGAAGAGACAAAGATGTAAAAAATGAATGACCACATGAAGAACTACATTTTAATGTTGAGGGTGCCTTTTAAAGCTTGTCAAATTTGGAGTTCAACCCAAATGTTCTGAAAAAACAGGACTTCAATTTTGTACATCAAGCTGTCGTGAAGTGTGACGGCCCTGCGAGCCATGAAGTGAGGTGCTGTTTTCACAGCTTTACTTATTTGTTCCCATTCCCAAGTGCATGAGCTTTTAGTGGTCCATGGACTTCTGATTTGGATTGTGCATTTGATTCCCCTTATGTATCTAACTGATGGATATTTGGTTTTATTTTCAAGCAATTTGGCTGTGTTGAATAAATAAATGTCAAACCTGCTAAAGCTACAGAAAAATGGACACATTTGTCACTAAAGGACAAAAATGTCACGTTCACCCTACATGGTATGATCCCCAATTTGGATTTGTTGTTTAAATACGTTTATGTGTCTGTTTACATTACCAACCAACGCGACTTGTTAATGTGCACGCCAAGTGTCTGGAAAGTGACGAGCATGAGCAGAAGTTTGACATTTCTGAGTGTTTACGGAGGTAAAGATTGCTGCGGTTGTGCTCTAGTCATGTGCGATACCATTGATTTCATTTCTAATCCCATGCTGGCTCAAATTCATGCTGGTATCGGTGATACCGATCCAATATTATGTGCAAATTCACCTGCTGTGTCTGGAATATTTTAAAAAGCAATGTACAGTATTTCAAATCATTGTTTAAAGAATATAACATCAACATCATAGTCATTTATTGATTTATTTTCAACCGTGAAGTATATTGCGGCAGTGGGGTGATTTACAATATAGCCAAGCTAAAAGACCACATCAGAAAAAAAAAAAGGACAAAATCATATACCTGAAGTGTCACAGGTATCACTATTTTGATTTCAGAATCAACTTTAGAGCATGAAGAGCTGGTATCGGAATTATTACTTTAAGTATCAAGCCGCACGTATGCTCCTTAACGCGTTTGACCTCAATGATTTTGTATGCGGGGAGTCAATATTTTCAGAATATTTGCAGAACCAGAATACCCATAGGGAACCCATGCACTGGTAGATATGACCCCAGATCTCATGACTGTATGGCCAACATGTTAACCAGTAGGTCATGGTACAGTCCCAACACAAACCAGTGCTTCTCAAATAATGTAGACTTTCATTTTTTGATTTGTAAATGTATCCACCAGATGGTGCAACTTTTTGCCATTACCAGCATGCAGCAAAACTTCACACCTTCTCCTTTCTCTGAGCTGGGGATGAATCTGTTGACAGATGGCTTCTCTTCTCTTTCCAGCGACATACGAATCCAAAACAAATTTAAAATAATTTTGGCTCCGTTTTTTGTCATATTTTCATTAGGGCTTTCCTTCTCCTTTTTCTCTCAACTTTGCAGAAGCCCGAGGAACATGTGATGCAACCAGGAAGTGCTTTGAAGGCTACACCATCCCAATTCACATTGCTCCAGCCGCGGCTGGAGGCCTCTCTGAAGGATGCAGCCTATACTATCGGAGGATGTGCACCCTGAATTGAGACACAGCTATTGAGCAAATGGGCTTAATTAAATAGAAAGTGTGTCAAGTCTAATGTGCCAGAGAGGAGGGGCTGATTTAAAGAGGATGACTTTAGTTACTCCTCCCTGAGTCACCACCTTATCGTGGTGGAGGAGTTTGCGTGTCCCAATGATCCTAAGAGCTACGTTGTCGGGGGCTGTCATGCCCCTGGTAGGGTCTCCCATGACAAACAGGTCCTAGGGGAGGGACCAGACAAAGAGCGGCTCAAAAGGCCCTAATGATGAATTATACAATTGGACTTCCTTTTCCCTCGCCCGGACGCAGGTCACCCGGGCCCCCTTCTGGAACCAGGCCCGGAGGCGGGGCACGATGGCGAGCGTCTGGTGGACGGGCCTGCACCCATGGGGCCCGGTCGAGCACAGCCCGAAAAGGTAACGTGGGTCCCCCCTCCCATGAGTGGTGAGCTCATGGGAGGGGGGACCCACGGGGTCGGGTGCAAAGAGAGCTGGGTGGCGGCCGGAGGCAGAGGCCTTGGCGGTCCAATCCTCGGCTACAGAAGCTAGTTGTCGGTGCGTGGAATGTCACCTCTCTGGCAGGGAAGGAGCCTGAGCTGGTGCGTGAGGTGGAGAAATTCCGGCTAGATATAGTTGGACTCACCTCAACGCACGGCAAGGGCTCTGGAACCAGTCCTCTTGAGAGGGGATGGACTTCATTCCACTCTGGTGTTGCCAGCAATGAGAGGCGACGAGCAGGGGTGGCAATTCTTGTTGCCCCCCGGCTCCAAGCCTGCACGTTGGAGTTTAACCCAGTAAACGAGAGGGTAGTTTACTGGGTTAAACTCCAACGTGCAGGCTTGGAGTTTAACCCAGTAAACGAGAGGGTAGTTTCCCTACGCCTTCGGGTCGGGGGACGGGTCCTCACTGTTGTTTGCGCGGCAGTTCAGAATACCCGGCCTTTTTGGAGTCCTTAGAGGAAGGACTAGAGAGTGCTCCCTCGGGGGATTCCCTTGTTCTGCTGGGTGACTTCAACGCTCATGTTGGCAGCGACAGTGAGACTTGGAAAGGAGTAATTGGGAGGAACGGCCCCTCTGATCTTAACCCGAGCGGTGTCTTGTTATTAGACTTCTGTGCTCGTCACGGATTGTCTATAACGAACACCATGTTTAAGCATAAGGGTGTCCACATGTGCACTTGGCACCAGGACACCCTGGGCCGCAGTTCGATGATAGACTTTGTGGTTGTGTCGTCGGACTTGCGACCACATGTTTTGGACACTTGGGTGAGGAGAGGGGCGGAGCTGTCAACTGATCACCACCTGGTGGTGAGTTGGTTCCGATGGTGGGGGAGGATGCCGGTCAGACCTGGCAGACCCAAACGCATTGTGAGGGTCTGCTGGGAACGCCTGGCAGAGTCCCCTGTCAGAAGGAGTTTCAACTCCCACCTGCGGGAGAGCTTTGACCATGTTCCGAGGGAGGCAGCGGACATTGAATTGGAGTGGGCGATGTTTCGTGCCTCCATTGTCGATGCGGCCGATCAGAGCTGTGGCCGTAAGGTGGTTGGTGCCTGTCGTGGCGGTAATCCCAGAACTCGTTGGTGGACACCAGTGGTGAGGGATGCCGTCAAGCTGAAGAAAGAGTCATATCAGGCCGTCTTGGCCCATGGGACTTTGGAGGCAGCTGACATGGTACCGGATGGCCAAGCGGTCTGCAGCTCTGGCGGTCGCTGAGCCAAAAACCCGGACATGGGAGGAGTTCAGAGTGGCCATGGAAAACGACTTCCGGATGGCTTCAAAGAGATTCTGGACCACCATCCGCCGTCTTCGGCGGGGGAAGCAGTGCACAGTCAACATCGTGTATGGTGGGGACGGTGTGCTGCTGAACTCGACTCGAGATGTTGTGGACCGGTGGAGGGAATACTTTGAAGACCTCCTCAATCCCACCGACACGCCTTCCAACATGCAGGCAGGGCCTGGGGACTCTGTGTCGGGTTCGCCTATCTCTGGGGCTGAGGTCACCGAGGTGGTCAAAAAGCTCCTTGGTGGCAAAGCCCCGGGGGTGGATGAGATCCGCCCAGAGTTCCTTAAGGCCCTGGATGATGTGGGCGTGTCTTGGTTGACACGACTCTGCAGCATTGCGTGGACGTCAGGGTCGGTGCCCCTGGACTGGCAGACCGGGGTGGTGGTCCCGCTTTTCAAGAAGGGGGACCGGAGGGTGTGTTCTAACTATCGTGGGATCACACTCCTCAGCCTTCCTGGTAAGGCCTATTCAGGGGTTCTGGAGAGGAAGATCCGCCGGATAGTCGAATCTCGGATTCAGGAGGAGCAGTGTGGTTTTTGTCCTGGTCGTGGAACTGTGGACCAACTCTATACTCTCGGCAGGGTCCTTGAGGGTGCATGGAAGTTTGCCCAACCAGTCTACATGTGTTTTGTGTTCCTCGGGGAATACTGTGGGGAGTTGCTTCGGGATTATGGGGTATCGGACCACCTAATCCAGGCGGTTCGTTCCCTGTATGACCGGTTTTAGAGTTTGGTTCGCTTTGCCGGCAATAAGTCGGACCCGTTTCCAGTGAGGGTTGGACTCCGCCAGGGCTGCACTTTGTCACCGATTCTGTTCACTACTTTCATGGACAGAATTTCTAGGCGCAGCCAGGGCGTTGAGGGGTTCCAGTTTGGTGGCCGCAGGATTCGATCTCTGCCTTTTGCAGATGATGTGGTCCTGTTGGCTTCATCGAGCAGTGACCTTCAACTCTCACTGGATTGGTTTGCAGCTGAGTGTGAAGCGGCTGGAATGAAATTCAGCACCTCCAGGTCCGAGGTCATGGTTCTCGCCTGGGAAAGGGTGGAGTGCCATCTCCGGGTCGGGGATGAAGTCCTGCCTCAAGTGGAGGAGTTTAAGTATCTCGGGGTCTTGTTCACAAGTGATGGAAGGATGGACAGCGAGATGGACAGGCGGATTGGTGCAGCGTCTGCAGTGATACAGACTCTGCACCGATCTGTCGTGGTGAAAAGAGAGCTGTGCCAAAAGGCAAAGATTTACCGGTCAATCTACGTTCCTAACCTCACCTATGGTCATGAGCTTTGGGTAGTGACTGAAAGGACAAGATCGCGGGTACAAGCGGCTGAAATGAGTTTTCTCCGCATGGTGGCTGGGCTTTCCCTTAGAGATAAGGTAGGAAGCACTGTCACCCTGGAGAGACTCGGAGTAGAACCGCTGCTCCTCCGCATTGAGAGCAGTCAGATGAGGTGGCTCGGGCATCTGGTTAGGATGCCTTCCGAACGCCTTCCTGGGGAGGTGTTCAGGGCACGTCCAACCGGTAGGAGGCCTCAGGGAAGACCCAGGACACGTTGGAGAGACTATGTCTCTCAGCTGGCCTGGGAACGCCTCGGCATCCGCTGGGAAGAGCTAGACGAAGTGGCCGGGGAGAGGGACCTGTTAGCTTCCCTGCTTAGGTTGCTGCCCCCGCGACCCGACCTCGGATAAGCGGAAGAAAAATGGATGGATGGATGGACTTTAGTTAACTACACCTTATGTTTGCAGTCTTTACAATGACTAGGCACAACTTCATGGACAAACAACTTGAGATAAAGATTCAAAAGATAACTATGAGCAGCCCAAAGCTTTGGACCACACAGGTATGTGCTCAACATCTTGCCATAAAAGTTTTTAGCCACAGAGAACAAAATGAGATATTAAGCATGTTGCTGCGTGACCGTACTCCCGACCAACAGAACCTGTTTTTCCCCTCAGGATAGGTTCCTAATCTACTGACCCATTTTTGACTTTGTTCGTTACACGGTATGTTACCAAGCTTTGCTCACTAAGGACACAAATCCAGTGATATGACATGTGCGGGGGTTCTTCGCATGGTTCATTTCATTCATTCATTCTTTTTCTATGCCGCTTATCCTCATTAGGGTTGAGGGGGTATGCTGGAGCCTATCCCAGTGGACTTCGGGAGCCGGGGTATTGGACTGGTCACCAGTCAATCACAGGGCAGACATACAAGCATTCACACTCACATTCATACCGATGGACATTTTAGAGTCCCCAATTAAGCTAACATGCATGTTTTTGGAATGTGGGAGGAAACCAGAGTACCCGGAGAAAACCCACGCACTCCCAACGCAGATTCGAACCCGGATCTCCTGACTGTGAGGCCAACATGCTATCCATTCATACAGCGTGCGGCCAGAGATGAATGCGTGAAGGATTATTAAATAGGTACCGGCGACAACAAGCTTTGACGGTTTAGCTGCTTCAATATTAAATAATAGTCATTGTCACATTAATTACATTTTTAGCATAATTAAGACATCTCATAATGGCACATCCCTCCGTTATGACGGCACAGTGTAGCAGAATCTGAAATGTTTTTGTAACTTTAATCTGACCTGAACACATTAACAGCGATGCAATTCCCAAACCATATTTTAACAGTATCTCCAACCCACAAACGTGGGTCTGCGTTCAACACTTCCTCATTCTTACCACACATTCACTGACACTCCAACATCACAACATCTTTACTATGCTTGGTGTGTGTGGTCTAATTAAACAGTAAGATCCCAGAAAAAAACACTCGTGAACGCAAACCCTCATTGCGCCTATTGACACAGGTAACTAACATATTTAAGACATCTTTAAGCTCTAGCATCTTTTAGTTCGATTTCTCTTCATTTGGAGCTGTTTATACATAGAAATACTGTACATATAATACTGCCCTGCCTTCTTTTCTACAGTAAGATACAGTAAAAATGCAATCATTTGACAGCTGTGGTTTTTCTGTTTTGAGTTGCAAACAAATGTGAGGTCGACCAGCATCGCAGTTAGGTTGTGGAGGTTCTACTGTATATTCACATCAGAGTGCAGTAAGGTTTTTAAGACATTCGTTATGCCAGTCGATGAACATCCACTAATGACCCGCCAGCCGTTAGCAGGGTTAGAATGATAGAAGATAGAAGCCATCAGCTTTAAAAGAAAAATACAAAGCCGATCGATTACGAACATAAACTCACATTAAGCACCAAAACTGTAAGCAACTTTGCCTGCCGCTGAGATTTATGGAGAGATATTAAGTCTGTATTTGTCGTCTGACTTATGACATTTGAAGCCCACTCCTTCCACGCTCTATTAAACTGCACTCAGTGAAATGATGAAAACGAAGAGTTTAGCCTGAAGCTTGACTGAAAGGACATATGCTTTTCACTTTAAATAATGATGTTCGAGCAAGAGAGCGGCAGCATCGAGCGTACAGTAGAGGTTTTCTATCAATTAAGGGCCTCACGGAAGTGCTCCTCACCTCAGATGTATTACGACGGAATTATTGTTTGTGCTCATATCATCAGACTGTGAGCTCTCGAAAGGAATATGTGCCCCTCAAATGATCTCTCTTTCCATAATCAAGGTAACATACTCCTTCACTTAACTTTCAGTTTGAAGAAGCTGTGTTGAGATTGATAAAAGCCATTTGGATCTAATACTTTATTGTCTTTATGAGAAAGCAAGCTTTGCCACAAAATATCTACAGATTTTTCATATACAATAGCTCAGTACAGCACTCACAGCCTCAGCAACTTTTTAAAATTCTTTCTTTCCTACTAGTTTCTTATTTTCATCTTTAATGTGTCCTGATTTCACTCGACTCTTGCAACAGCCTTTTTCTGCAAAAGATCCCCATCCCCATTGTATCAATTATTATACAGCAATGAGTGTTTTCCGTATTTTGGATTAACCACATTGGCTTTGAAAATTTGGTCGAGGGGCCATCTGTATATATGCTGCCATCAAACAGAACAACATACTTACTCACGGTGCAATGAAATACCACAAGCCATCCACAGCAAGTAAACGTATCACATACAGTAAATGACCGGTGACCAGTCCAGGGTGTGCCCCGCCCCCTGCCAAAGTCAGCTGGGATAGGCTCCAGCATACCCTGACCCAAATGAGAATAAGCGGCATAGAAAATGGATGGATAAGTGCTAAACATAACTTGCAACTTAAACTGTTATTTACAAGCTGATGGGTAGTGACCGGATCTCAGGGGTACGTGAACGTCTCTCCTTATTTACTTCCTTGATGACGTCCCCAACGTGTTTTGCAATCAAGCAGAAATGTGACACACACGGGAGAGAGCGTACCAAAAGCTGGTGGGAATATATGGGTGTCATTTTGGGTATGTGGGTGTTGTGCACAGACATTTAAATGTAGGTAGGTAGGTTACATTTTTGCTCAAGCTACAGATTGCATCTGATTACTTTCCTGTCCACAGTAGCACTGCAATTTGTCATTGTTGCCAGCTACAGTTTTTTTTTAATTAAGTAATTTGGAATGACCAAATTGTCAGTCTCGCCGTTTGGCTTTTAATGATAATTGGACCCGCAGTTTGCCCGTCGCTGTTACAGAAGGAGCATTAAACATATTGAATAAGCGGGTATACCTAAACAAGTGATCTCCATTTATCTCTTTGATATGTGTCTGTCTTGTGTGCACTTTGCAAGCAAAACAGGCAAAAATTGCTGTCTCTGCCTTCAGTAAAAGAAAACATACCCCTTCATCACTCTATCCACCATTATACTGTATAAAGGACCAGCCTCTTAATACTGTACTCTGGCTAATGCAAATGTCAGACCCTTTCCAGACTTTTTCCACAGATAAGACATTTCCCCCGAGGGCTAGGTTTTATGACACGGCTAAAAAAAACTTTAACCTTCTCCTCTGGAAGCTTTACTTACATCTTTCTGGATTAACTACATGTATTTGGCATGTTATTTAGCACAAAAATATTCAATGAATTGCTTTCTTTTGGTGCAGAACTGGATAAAGGTAGCAATCAGGATCTTATTCCCCTTTTTCATTTATAAAACAAATGACAAAATAAATAGCTTTGCAGGTTGTGTATAATTTGGCCTTTGTGGAGGTTTATACTGACTTTATAAATACTGTGACAATTAACACCGCAGCTAAGGAGGAGAGATCGAGAGAAAGAAAAATGACCGCCATGGTCTTTAATTAGCAAGAAATTAGTTGTGCTGTGTTGTGCAATACACTTGTTAAGACTGTAAATTACTTTGAGGTCAAAGAGAGTCATGTTTTCCTTTTCACTTTCCTATGCACTCCAAATTATTATTCAAATTAAAAATAGACGTTGTTGGACACTGTACGGTAAAATCAAAACAGCCTTTCTTTAATAAGTCTATTGACTGAAAAGATTGTGCAACAAAGTGGATCCAAACAGATGTGCATCATGCCCACGCAACATGCCCACACTCCTTTAAATAGACCCCAATAAATGCCCTCACTCTGTTGGTGTACAGTATCATCTATGCACCGCACCTCAAGGGCGCTGTATACGTATGTGTTCATACAGGCAGCTTTAAAGCCATCCCACAGCCACACGGCTGCAGAGAGGGTGCAGTGGCAAGGCAGTTAGACGCAGCATATCATTCTTTAGAAGAAGCGAAAACAAACAAAACGTAACCCTCACAATTAAAAACACGAGACGGTGCCACCTTTGTTTCCAATGACCTTGTCGAGTCTTTTCCAACCAATTTGCAGATGCTGGGTTGTTGTTATCGTTCATTTTCTTTTGGAGGAACTCATTTCACACTCAAGAGCTGTTGTACTGCGGCAGCAATTCCTATACATTTCAAGGTTGTTATTCATAAGGGTTATGGGTTTCTTTGTCATTCTTATCCAGGAAGCCAAATTTGCTATTCTATGCTGGTCAAATGATGCCTTCTTTTGGTTTGTTTTAATTTTTAGTTGCTTATCCAACGCAATTCTGAAATTAGGTTCAATATGAGTCTAATTAAACCAGTGGTTCTCCAATTTCTAGCAGTCAGGTACCTCTTCAGATTTCTGACATGTACCTCCTTCTCCTACACAATAAAAAACATACATGTTTTTACCTTAATTAACTGAATTGTTGAGGATAAGTAATGGATCACATTTTGATAACGTTTCACATGAGCACGGCATACTACAAATCTTTTATTCCAGTTTATTCCAGTTACCATTCACCCGAGCTTTGCTTATTAATATCCACTCATGACAGCTATGGCATAAGTCTGTATATGAATTTAATACCAAAGTGAAGGGGAACATTTAACAATCACAACAAAGCAGTATCCGTGTTACGTTTTTGCCTCGGCATTGCAGCAACGACCCCAGGATGCGTGAAATGAGACCCAAAGGCAGGCAAATTTCACTCTTTTAATGATATTTGCTGCTAGTCAGCCAGCAACAGGAGACAACCAAACAGGAAGCAATGCTCCAACAACAAACAAAGGCCACAGAATCAACTAAATAATCAGACACAAAATGAGGTGCAGGTGTGTTACTAAAATAAGAGCACAAAACTTGAACTAAGGCATAAAAGAGAACAAAAGCAAAAATGTCACACAGACTAACATATAGATCGTGACAATCCGAAGTACAAAAATACATATAAACGACTATAAAGCCTGATTTTCAGGGGAATCCCCACTCACAGTGACAGGTTTTTCGCCACTGCACCGTGCGGGGATTAGATTTGCCATATAAATGACATTTTCAAGATGAAACAGTCTTAATGCAAAAAAGAATGATGAAATGTACTTATTTATTGATATGCTGCACACACAGCAATGAACGTCATGCTCCTTGCGCTGTGAGGCGTTCAGTCTCACTCGTAATTGTGAGTTTTAGGCGCTATTTGTTTTTCATTTTTATTCAGGTACCCCCTGTGACAACCCCACTTTGGCAACCGAGGTATTTGACCAGTACTTTTAAAACCATGTTTCTCTCTTCTGCTACTGCACATCACCTATTATTTCTGCTCCAACGTTATCTTCTGCATCTCATAGACAATCTCAAAAGACAACTCCCTGATGCGGAACAGCCATTTTTGTGACGAGGGGGATGGCAAAATGTGGTTTCAGCATAATATTATTGCTGTTACAATTTGCTAAATTGGCATTTATTGCTAGTGCAATCATAAATACACATGATGGAGTATGTACCTCTCCCCTCGAGGTAATGTAAAATACGACCTGCAGGAAATGTAACTCTCTTTGACATATTTTTTTACCACCCCTGTCCACAATTGATTTTGCCTTCTGCATCTCCTGGCAACAAGAAAATAAATAGTTTGAAGCATGGCGTGCCTTCTGTACAATACAGTTTGTGATACCCAATTGTAAACGGACGACATATGTAGCAAACACCAAAAAGCTCTCAAAAAGCCATTTCCCCCGAGTCTACCACATCTAGATAGTTCAGCAACATGGGAGAATGAAGTGGAGAATAATTTCACGCAATGTGTTGAGCATCGGTGGTGTTGAAGGCATGAAGATGAGGTCAGCTACAGGCCAATGTTCTTCAGTGTGTACAAGGTCTGCAGCACAGGGGGTTATAGCATAGCCAAGTCTCTCACAGTCGAAGGGGAAATAATGCATAATAACAACAGCTGGGTAACAACTACTGGAGCATGGGCACACCAAACTAAAATAGCAGTCAGTAAGGAAAAGACCTCAGCCAAGGCCAAATAATCGTTCAGAGGCACCCACTCCCGTTTTTTCTTAAACTTGCATGTCTCACCAAGAAACCAAAGACAACAAATAGGATGACAGGGTTTCAAATACTATGTTAAGGTTCTAAAATATTTGATTGGACCTTTTAGAATAGAGGAAAACATTCTTGAATCTGGATCAGAAACTCTTTAAAAGTTCAAAGCAAAATGTTCCAGAATGTTAAAGGAATTGTTGAGGTTCAAGGTGCAATGTTAGACCGACATTCTTGACACTAAAGAGACTGCATGCAACACAGTCCAAACGAAACCAAAAAATATACTGTTAGCTCACCACCACTGGCTAGGATATACAGTATATGCCTGCATATATTTTCCCCTACCATTCATGGCCACCACTCACGTCTGTCTCTTACACACTTCTGTGTCTGCAGCGCGTGCACGCACACAAAATTAGTCTCAGAGAGGCGAACCAGAATTTGCATTCATGTTGTTGTTACTATAGACTATATGTTTAATGATGCCCATATTAGTGGCTAAACTTTGACGGATTGCTACTATTAGCTGACAGGTCTATGCTGAACAGCAAAACATATTTTAAAATGCCAGGGGAAAATATTCTGCAACATTAAGGGGAAGCATGTTAAATTAAAACATTCTAGAATACTCCCAAGAAAATATTATAGACTGCTAGATTTGTTCTAAAATGATAAAAGAATATGTATAAACTATGTAGAATATACAGTATTATATGTACTGTATATTCTATGTATATGCAGTCCTACCTCTCAATATCACGGTTTGATTATCGTTAACGGTTCTGGCAGAAATGTATTTACTAATTAATGATCGCTGTTTCGTGGTAGGCTGTGGTCTATCCATCCTTCCATCCTCTACGCAGCTTATGGCATATTATAAGTCAAAACATATTGAAATGCAAGTGATATGTAGTATTCTGGTCACTAGGCGGCAATACTGTTACATGGATGAGACATCCATCCATATTACATTGGCTTGCACGGGTAATGTAGTAACCGGCCATGGACGCAGACCGAAAACAGGTTCACCTCCCATTCTATGTGGAAGTGGTAAACTCTAAGGGTGTTATTTTTTGTCTACGGGGCTCTAATAATGTTAAAAATCATATTTAGACTGTCATAAACAGGATTCCTATGCTCTAACTACAAAAATATTATTGAATCTTTTATAGCAAAAATTCATACACTGTATTGCATTTAGGTCCGGAACCAATAAACCACTACGAACAACAAACGACTATGATATTTACAGTGGAATATCCAACAGTGGTGAGCGTATACCTCAGTTAACAAATTTTGCCTCGGTTTGTGTACATTTTACGGTTAGCGTATAAAATAGCACACATCTTGTCGCGTTATTAATACACTGTGTGAGTCCAATTGTGTTTTTAATGTATTTTTAATCACAAAACATGTTTGTTAGCAGCTTTCAGCTTGCTGGTACTTGGAAATAGGAAATTCATGACAAATGAAAAGGATGAATGAACATTTAACTTTTTTTTTTATTTACCTTAAGTCATGGTGGTAACGACTTGATGGCAGCAAGCTCAATAGTGTTTCTCACCGTCTTTATCAAAATGCTGGCACCTGCAACGTTTCCATTGTGGGTTATCTTGCAGCCGGGTTCAATAACAAAAGCAGAGACTTAAGATGAAAAACACTATTGAATTCAAGAAAAAACTCAGAAATGTGGTGTCCGTGTTGAGCTTGCTGCCACATTGTGTCTTTGGTGACGACACGTCTTCAACAAAGGTAAAAGTAAGCAGAAGAGTTTATTTATCCCTTTCATTCGTCATTTATTTGCATTTCAAAATGTTTTATGCATGTACAACTGCAATGGTAAAAAACATGTTTTGTGTTAACATTTATAGCTTTCTGGAACAAAACTATTTGATTTACATGATTTATTATTTTACTTTTATTATTATTATTATTTTATTACTATTTATTATTACTTTTATTATTATATTAAGTTTACCTTCTGGATGGATTAATGACAGTAACTAAGGTTTCATTATATGAATATGCATATACTGTACATACTGTATATGCCAATTGAATAGAATATATGAATAATGATACAACAATGTTCTATAATGCCAGAGAAAAACATTCTGCTTGAGTAACGTAATACATTGTTGAGGAAAACACATGATTAAAGAAAAAAGAGCTTGAGGCTTTGGGTTAACGTTTCAAGATAAGGATGAAGTAAGCATTCTACAGCGTGAAAGAAAAGCTTTTAGAACACCCCACGATGTCAAAACAAATATAATGTAAGAGAATGAAAAAAGGAAAATATTTCAGAAAAGTGGAAGAAAACACTCCTCAAAGTTAAAGGAAAGCTTTTAGAATGTTCTACGAAAATGATCTAGAATGTAAACGTTAAATGTCCTCGGACGAATATTTCCGGTAATCATTTTCTTGTTTAAATAGCAATATTTACATGAACATGAACATAACATGAACTTGATAGAAGTAACAAATAGAGACAAACAGAAGAAGCTACGTATGCTATCTTATCCTTTGCACTACATCCATCTGGATTGTTCAGGAAATTAGGATAGAAGATTTAAGAGAGCTGATGGAAAGCGTCCAGCACTTTAAACCATCACAGGGAGACTACATGAATATTGTGTACATCCAAGGCCATATCGACTTCTTTCCTTAGAGTGTCTGTTGGCCGTCAATGCTATGTATGTTACCTTCACCTTATACTTATACTAGAAACTTCATTCCTAGTGAAAGAATTGTCTGTACTACAACAATGTTCTGTTATAATTGTTCTACTCATTACTTATATTATTTATTATGACTAATAAGGACATTGACTGCTATTCAACACACTGTCACATGACCTTACTTATGCATTTTAAACTAACTGCAGCAAGTGTACAAATGTATTGAAATAGGGGAAGTCTTCCAAGGGTAGGATTAAATAAGCTTTGCTTCTTCCAAGTCCTTTTGGACAAGTGGAACTGTCAATTGTATTAAGTGACGCATACCAATGTCATTAATATGCATGTTCAAATAAAATTAAACCATTACCATTACCATTACATGAATGTGAATGTCAGTTCCGTCAAGAAAATCCTTCTTTGCTCTTCTCTGAAGGACAACATGCTGTTTGGTTGTGACAAAACTGCTGCTATGTGAGCATTCATACTATTCTACTTGGGAGACCTTTTTGCTTTTGTCACCTTTATCCACTAAGAATGGCGATGCTTCCATTATCACTGACTACCTCTAACAACAATATCAAGCTGAATCATTGGGACGACATATTTGTATTCTCACAATCTGCCACATAAAAGTAAAGGTGGCTGTCTATTTTGAGCCCTCCTCCAGTTGTCACGGTAACCTTCGTAATGGACCTTTTAATACCTGGTTCAATCAAGAAGTGCACTGTTGAACAAAGGCAAATTTATTTCTTATCCATAAATACCAGCCAGATATGGTGTTTCAACTATTATAGACCATTATAGACCAACATTATAGCTGGCAGCAGCTTCTAATGGTTGGTGCATGCTGGACTTAAATCAGGCTATAGCTGCTGTTTTGTTCAACTTCAAGTCGTCTTGAAATAATTGTCGTATTGTATAATCCTTAAGTGCTGTTATGCTTCCATCAAACTGTCAGGCTCCGTCCAGTGAATAAAGCCTTTAGCTAAGAATAATTTAAACACTTATGTGAATTTTTAAAGGTAATTTGCATCCTTTTAACAACTGCACTAGAACAGCTCATTGCTGTGAAATTCCCTCAAATCCTGTCTGTGTTCACGGACCACATAAACTGAGATTTTTCATCCATAGTCACCTTTTTATTGTGTCTGACTGTAAGCAATGCATTGGAAAACATGCTAGTATGGAGACACTGCAGCAGTGTTTTCCCACATTTTAAAACCGCATGCATGTAAACATCCACAAAGCATGATGATGAGCTGTGGATTCTATGTCGAAATCTTAGCCATGAAGCATGCACTTCAGAACGGCCATAAGGCTAACTGAAGATTTATCATCAAGTTTGTTTTTAAATACATCTGTTTTATCCCCTTTGGAATATAAAAACTCTGTCCAGCCTATAACAGTACTGATGTAATTCATAACATTTTTAGCCTCCCGTCTTTTTTTTGAAAGGCTCACAAAACTGCTGTGTTGAAAAAGATGACAAATCCACCAGGGTCTTATTTTATGGGACATAAGAGCGAGTGTTAGGACTGCAATTTCAAAGGGAGCTCCGGTGTCAGCGCTGAGACGACCGGTTTAAGAAGCATGGGTGTTAATTGTCGAGGAGTGGTCCTTACTTGCCATGTTTCAGCAACACACTCTACCTTAGGAACATTTTGCAAATGAATACACAGTGTGCGTCTGATTGTGCGGTGGTGAAAGGCAGCATAGGGAGAAGGGGAAGCACGACTGATGTGATGCTGATGTGCTTACAGAGTGTTTAATGATGCACGAGCTGCAGCGCATGCATAGTTAGACAGGGAGACAACAAGATTTCGAGATATGTTTTCCCCTTGAAATGCTGGAAAGACACGCTAAATGACCTAAAAGTAACTCTAGATGCATTCACCAGACTATCAATTTGCTCTTACCATGGCCCCCTCTGGTTAGAAAAGGCATCCTGTTGATGGCAATGGGAACAGTGCCATGTTTGTTGTGGAAATGGTGGACATGGTGAGTGGTGCTGAGACTAGAAGACACTCGTGCTGTTCCAGTTTGGATGGGCAGCACTATAATCAAGGCGAGCCAAAGGGCGAGTCTTGAACAGTAACTCAGGCCCATGCTGAGGCTCCAGCCTGCCCAGGTCCTCCTAAGGGTGGCAGAGGAGAGTCCAGCCATCACTTCCACATGGGCTGAACAGGACAAACTATTCAACCAGGATTGGGTTTCTTGGATTTCCACTGGAAGACCACAGGGCATCTCAGTGAATCGAGGGCATTGCTTTTATAATCCCGTTGCTTGGCAAAACAGAAAAATCCCTTGGACATGTGGAACAATAACCAAAAAATGAATTCAATCAAAGCAAATCCAACTGCCTGCAAACTTATCCTAAGATTTCCCCACAGCCAGGTGTCTTCTGCGTTGCATTAAAAAGCATCCATGAAGATCTTTGAGAGAGGGGGCTATCCAAGGCGTCGAAAAGCTGCACATCCAAAGACGAGTAAAAACGGATCCAACTTCAGAGAGGCATGCCACCTTAAAACTGGACGAATTTAGGCATGAATGATGGCAGCAGGACGGTGCTTCAAATAATGAGAATTGTGATTAAAGTCTCCATCACCCACAGGTAGAGCTGGAGGGCAGTTGAGCCTGCCCACTAAAACGAGCGCCTCTCCGCCGCAGACATCACGCGCATCGCTGGGAAAGCTGATCATTTCACTAAGCCGGACAGACAAGTGGATAAAAATAAGTGCATGAGTGAAGAAGATGCTGGCGATCAGGGGTGATGCAGGAATCAGCGCTTTTGCTCCCCTTCAGCCAGAGATGGGGGAAAGCGAGGGAGGGGGGAGGCTGGGGCGAGGAGGAGGGAGAGGAGGGCTGCGAGAGAGCAAGCAGCGTCTGCAGCAAAGGAAGCAAAACCCAGAAAATTAAATAAATGATCTCCTATCGCTCTCTCTTAGCGGCTTTCTCGGAGGATGCGGCGGAATTCCCAGCGAGATGCGTGCTGATGCTGCTTTCCTTCCAACTGTGGTGCTCCACCTGCTCATGCAGCAAGATTACTGCTGCATTCCCCTCAAGATAATGCTGCTGCTCCTCTTCCCTCTACCGTTACCTCATCCAGCATGCAGGTTCTGCGGCGATGCCTCGTTTTCAACCTGACAACGGCATGTGCCTCTGCAGGAGCCTCCTTCAACACTGCTGCCGAACAACCAATACGATGCTGCTAATTAAAATCTTTGACGTATCATCGGCAATCCAACATGAATTAAACTACTCCAGTAGAGGCTGAAGCTTCAACCACAGAAAAAAAAAACAGTTTAGAGCTGCGCTCTGCTCTAATAATAACGTCACACAACAGCGTCTTCTTGAGGCATACTGTTGTCAGTGTGTGCGCGTGTGTGTGTGTCTGAGAAAGCGAGTCTGTGAGCAAATGAGCAGAGGATGGGCGGGAGGGCTGGGCCTCCGGGGGTGAGAGGCAAAGGATGAGCGATATAGCAAGAGGGGAGGGAAAGGCAGGAAGAGACGGGGCGGCCACAGCACCAATATTGGGTGAAAGGCAGGGAGGAGGGTGGAGGATAGTGAAGCAAGAAAATGGGTTGTGTGAATAAATACACAGCTGGCAGGTCCTGGCAGTAACACGCAGGAATCATACTGCAGAGGAGGAGCCTGATTTAGGTGAGCTGTCAGTGCTGTAACAGAAAGGAACACGAGGCTACTGATATGGACATGCTGCTAGCATCAAGAGATACAATGGGCCTGATACAGTACAACAGATATGGCAAACCCGGGGGTTCAATATCATCCCTGGTGGAGACATTTCTGCAAAGCTGCAAACTGCTTGGGAATACACTGAATGGACAAAAGTCTCCTCTTCATCCTCTAATTAATCATAGCTTGCCTAAGCGTCAGTACTCTCTCTTACCGTACAATGTGCTGTTGTTTCATCTTATTCAGGAGGTCTTATATTCTTTATTACTTATTTGATAATTTATATATGTCTTAAAGATGTTGGAATAGTGTTTTTGTAGTGTATTCTCCAAAATTTAGCCTTGCGAGAATTTAGACCTACTAGGAAAGTTTGTGATTGTTTTTTAAATGCCTTGTTTCCAAACAGTGCCTGTAACACAGCAGGAACACATCTCAGCCTTTAGAAATAATTGAATTAGCGCGCCGCGGCTGCCCGGGTAAGACAGAAATTGTGCTTCCGGACCGTCGGCCGCCGGCGCTGTGCCCTGAACTCCTGCGCCCCGAAATCCCGTCATGGGTTGGTGCGGGTGAGCCTGAGGGCCGAGCCGGTGTTGTGCCGAGATTTGCACGCCTGCCGAAAACCGCGTGCGGTTATTCAGGCAGCAGGGTTAATAACCGTTAATAACCGTGTAATAAAAGTGTAGTCCAAAAAATACGTTAATAATGAAAAGGGTGCATGGTAGCCCCGCACCCCCCCGCCCACCTGCCATAATGCTGGGGTTCCAACCACTGGGTTAGGTTAAGGCAGTGGTTCATGGTTATTTTCTGTCACGGCTCCCCCAGGGGCCAGAAATGTTGGTGCGCCGCCCCATTTTAAATACTATGACGACTGATAATATGTGTTTATCTGTACAAACTGAATTTGAAACTGAAACCAGGAAAATGCAACAAAATGGACATATTGGCAGGTTTACATGAATATTGAAAGTACTCGCTGCTTCTCACTGACAGTTCACCACGCCCCCCCGGGGGGAGCCCGCCCCACTATTTGAGAACCACTGGGTTAAGGCAAGGTTAGCCTATTTGCTGAAGATATACAAAATGAAGCATATATAGCTGATTGACAGATAGTTGTAAAAGCTGCAGCAAGCTTTATTTTAAGATCTGTAGCAAAGCCTTCTTTTCTCCAAAGCTGCTAGAATGAAGTGGTGGGCGTATCTCCCTGGCTGGCTCATCAAATGATGTGTCGGTGAAGAAGAAGGGTTTTTGTCTATGATGTCATGAAACCCAGAACTTCCAAAACGACCATGTGAGAGCATTTCTGTCTCCGGGCGGGGGTTGTTGGGCTCATGACAGAAAATAACTGAGAACCACCTTCGTAACGTGACATTTTCAACAACCATATGCCTCCAACCTTGTGGTCACAGTTTGAGGAAGGGCTTTTTCAGTCTTTAAAGTCATAGTGAAATGTATTTGGTGGGAAAAACTAGCATAAGACATTATGGCAAACCCATCAAACGCTTTTCAGATGAATGGAAAAGCTATCCCCCTTTCACATCCAACACAAACGGACAAAATTATCACAAGCACACTGCACTATGTTGTAGAAAATCGTCCCAGAAATCCTTGAAAGCCAAATGACCAAATTGCCAGTTATCGCAATTGTGTCTTATGTGAATTAGGACAAAAAAGGTTGATACGGTTTCTTTGGAGGCCACTAATTATCCCAGTGTGATACGTGCATATTATGCCCTGAGAGACAGCAATGCACACCCATTTGTTCCCCTGTTGGTGACAGCAGTGTAAATATTTTCCCAGTATTGTGTTCACCACACGTTTCCTGCTTGCACTCTCCAAATAAATTAGCTGCAAAGGTTTCCCCTCATGTTCACCTCCTATCAGTACAAGTCAGCCCTCTGAAAGAGAGCTCAGCAGCTCTCATGCTGCTCAACCATGCAGAACGTATTCTTAGCAATGACTGATCCCAGTTCAGACAAATCCAGACACTTTCAGAAGGCATTTTTTGGGGGGGGGGGGTGTTAGATAAAATGAATTGGAAGACACTGACAATGGAGATGATGAAGAAAATACAAAATGGAGAGGAGGAGATGGAGCCAGGGTGGACTGAGAGAGGGAAGAGGGACTGCAGCTGTATCAGCTAAATCACGGTCGATGTAGATATCAGCTTGGGATTGCCTAGTCGCTTGAAAGGACACGCATGGAAACAGGAGGACAGAGGCGAGCCATGAGGCACCTCCTCTTGCGGTGACAAGAAGTCGACGCAGGCCATTACTCACGCTGGGTAGAGGGTGGGGCATTGGGAGCTGGGGAGGCTGATTGAACAAAAAAGAAAAGAGGAGTGGTACGTGCTTCACTATGTAATGACAGGATCCTGTTTCAAATTCATCAGCTCGCATTACTACCAGAGATCATTTGGATTAGAGCTTGATTGTGAACGCATTCGTCTGTAAAAGATCTTCGTCCAACGTAAAGGCGAGCCGTTGCTTTTGATCGCCGTTTGTTAGTGAGCAGGATTACACAATGAACTACAAAAGACAATTCCATGAAGCATTGCGGAGGCAATAACTGCCTGCCGCTGATATTAAATTGGAGGTCAAGGTCAACTTGTCAATTTTCTGGTTTTATTTTTTGAGGTACAGAAGCAGGAACACAGGAGAGACACCACAATGCAACACCCATTTAACAGCCGACATTAATTTCAATTGTCTGACCTCATCTGTCTGATTGCGTGTTAAGTTTAAAAGGCGAATACATGCATGATCTTCTGTTATGACCTTCAAAAATGTAAGGGCTGCATTAGCAACAGTTTGGAATGTTTGGGCTTATAAAGTCTCACCTCAAAAGGTTCAGGTCAAATATAAGCAAAATCTGACTGAGGACCATATTAAGTTATCTACTAGTTCTGTTTGTGAATACAGTTGGTACTCCAGTTACAGCGTTCCAAATTCCACAGTTTCGTAATTACGTATGCACTTCCATAAATTATGAACGACTTCATTGTAGTCCGTAAACGCTGGACTCACTGTGGAAATAGTTTCATCAGATCTAGCGGATGAATATGTGCTGCTGCTCTGTGGTCAAAGACAGTTATGTACTTTCTTATGCACTCCAAATTATTATTTAAGTTAAGCAATGAAGTTGTTACAGTATAAATGACGAGTTTCGGAAATGACAGCCTTTCTCCAATTATCGTCTGCTTCCGATGAATTTCTCGTCTTCTTTAGGTGGTTTAGATAGCCCAGCTATTGGGGATGTCTCGATCCACATTTAATGGCTTCCAATCCAATCCGGTACAGACCCTTTTTTTATGATAAACTTCTGTTAGAAAAACTAATTTGTGGAATTCAATATGGTTTTTAAAATAGCTCTTCTATGCATTGAAAATAATTCAACCAAACTATTGCTGAACTGACTTTTTTTATTTTTTATTTTTTATTACACAGCATGACTAACAATACTGTTTGGCTTTTGTAACAAAAATATTTGAGTCAGGTCCCTAATGAAAATAAACGTCAATCTAATAAAAGATAAAACTGGAAAAAATGAGAGTGCAAAATACTAATACTAGCTGGTACATTGTGTTGTTCCAGGCTGCTGTTTAGTGTGTGGGCTGTAGAGGGCAGTGTTGTGCAGTATGCTGGTTAGAGCAAGCGCTTGGAGTCAAGTGCGTAGAATAAGAAAACTAGCAAGTTGAACGTCTGCTCGAAGGACTGAGTGCTCTCTGTTGACATGCAAATAAATGGCCAAGTGAATTACAGCCATTCTGACGTCAAAGTATCCATTACAATACTTTTAGGATAGGTCTAATTATTTAACACGGTCATAGATAATGTGTGGTGTGATTTAGACAGAGTCTGAGGATACGTACGTGGACAGTTCTATCACCGTGGCTGAGGTAATTTGGGTAGTTAAATCACTCCCCAGTGGCAAGGCTCCGGGGGTGGACGAGTTCCGCTCGGAATTCCTCAAGGCTCTGGATGTTGGAGGACTGTGTTGGTTGACACGCCTCTACAACATTGCATGGAAGTCAGGAACAGTACCTCTGGACTGGCAGACCGGGGTGGTGGTCCCCATTTTTAAAAAGGGTGACCGTAGGGTGTGTTCCAATTTTAGGGGGATCACACTCCTCAGCCTCCCTGGGAAAGTCTACTCCAGGGTGCTGGAGAGAAGGGTACGACCGTTAGTCGAACCTTGGTTAGAGGAGCTGCAATGTGGTTTCCGTCCCGGTCGCGGAACACTGGACCAGCTCTACACCCTTGCAATGGTACTGGAGGGTATGTGCGAGTTTGCCCAACCGGTCTACATGTGCTTTGTAGACCTGGAAAAGGCATTCGACCGTGTCCCTCGTGGTGTCCTGTGGGGGGTGCTCCGGGAGTACGGGATTGATGGTCCGCTTCTACGTGCCATTCGGTCCTTGTACAATCGAAGCAGGAGCCTGGTTCGCATTGCCAGCAGTAAGTCGAGCTTGTTTCCGGTGAACGTTGGCCTCCGCCAAGGCTGCCCTTTGTCACCGATTCTGTTCATAATCTTCATGGACAGAATTTCTAGGCGCAGTCAAGGTGTTGAGGGAGTCCAGCTTGGTGACCTTAGGATCTCGTCTCTGCTATTTGCAGACGATGTGGTCCTTATGGCCTCATCAGGCTGTGACCTTCAGCGTTTACTGGAGCGGTTTGCAGCTGAGTGTGAAGCTTCTGGGATGAGACTCAGCACCTCCAAATCCGAGGCCATGGTTCTCAGTCGGAAACGGGTGGACTGTACCCTCCGGGTTGGGAGTGAGGTCTTGCCTCAGGTGGAGGAGTTCAAGTATCTCGGGTTCTTGTTCACGAGTGAGGGAAGGTTGGAGCGTGAGATCGACAGACGGATCGGTGCAGCATCTGCAGTAATGCGGTCGCTGTACCGGACCGTCGTGGTGAAGAGAGAGCTGAGCCGGAAGGCAAAGCTCTCTGTTTACCGATCGATCTACGTTCCCACCCTCACCTATGGTCATGAGTTATGGGTCATGACCGAAAGAATGAGATCGCGGATACAAGCGGCGGAAATGAGTTTCCTTCGTAGGGTGGCTGGACTCACCCTAAGAGATAGGGTGAGGAGCTCGGCCATCCGGGAGGAGCTCAGAGTAGAGCCGCTGCTCCTTCACATCGAGAGGAGCCAGTTGAGGTGGCTCGGGCATCTAGTCCGGATGCCTCCCGGGCGCCTCCCTGGTGAGGTGTTTCGGGCATGCCCAGTCGGGAGAAGGCCCCCGGGAAGACCTAGGACACGCTGGAGGGACTATGTCTCACAGCTGGCCTGGGAATTCCTTGGTGTCCTCCCGATGGAACTGGAAGAGGTCGCTGGGGACCGGGAAGTCTGGACTTTCCTACTGAAGCTGCTGCCCCCGCGACCCGGACCCAGATAAGCGGAGGAAAATGGATGGATGGATGGAACGTGAAACTAACTTTATCACGGTAGCCTACCCCGCCGACATGTCTGCGTGTTCATTCGACAACCGGATCGGCCTTATCCAGTGGCGGAAGCCGATCTTATCCGGTCTTCAAAATACCGCAGATCAACAGCCAATCCCAATTCTGATGACTGGATTGGGACATCCCTACCAGCTATAGTTAGTGCATTTAGGGTAGTGTGTCACATGGATGGCGCCATGATATTAAAATTTATATACGTGGCTTTCCCAGTCGTTTTTAGAATGCATCATCTTGCCATGCTCTCTGAACAAGAAGCAGTCTAATTAACACCCAAATTGACAAACAAATACAAATATTGTAAATGTTGTTATGATTTTTCCACTTTTGGGAGACTCTTGGTGCAAGTCGTGTGTGACATTGTGCCGCCAAGTGTGAGTAGCACAGCAAATAACCCAGTCTTACAGCAGTGAGTTTTTAGCGTGGAAATGTAACGGCCCAAGCATAGAAAATAATCCTCTAACGGCGTCAAGGAAAAGTCAGTGTCAATCATAAACTTCAACATTTTCTTAATCTATGGACATTGTGACTGAATTGAACTAGGAACTCTTTACCACAGAATAAAACAATGACTCTGATAAAGCAATGGCTGTGTTGCTAAGGTTGTGCAAGATGATTTATGGGCCTCAGCATTGACGGTTAGGCTCTCCATGCGCATGAGCATCTTTCTAGGCAGTGATGATATCTTGGTGAGAGCTGTCTAGCATGAGAGGTTTGCATTAATCAGTGGATGCGCTCCAGGCTAGAGCAAGGCGATGAAAGCTGCAGCTATCAGTACAACAAGGTGGGGAGGGTGGGCTTGGTTAAAGCAGTGGTGAGTTAACCCTGTGTCGTCAATAGTTTTTTAATATTCTCATCAAAGTAGCCAATCAACATATGCCTTACACACGTGTATGTATCAAACACATACTTGACGTGTGATTTTTCCAAGAAATTCCAATTGATAGTGACCAAATTTATATCATGTGAGATAGTTCATAATGAAGCATCTTTGCAGTTCCACGTAATAAACTCATTCTGAGCAGAATTTATCCGGAAGGCTGCTAGAGATGTACAAATAAATCAGCTTGGCAGGTCCCTGATAATTTACATAATCAAATTATGTGCGCATATAGGGAACGCATAGACACTGTACATTCAAACTGGGAAAATGCCTGTGGGAGAGCAACAGCAATTTTACATAACAGACCTGCAATAAGTATCGTCATAATGCCCGGACATGCAGATATCTTTACAAGGAGCTTCTGTTCTATATAGATTTAGAAATTGTTAGTCGTAGGTCAAATGGAAATCCCACGCGTGTTGGACTATTGCGGTATAGTGACAATAAAATGGATCTTTGATAGCATTTAAGCTTTTCTTGATTAATGCTTTAGTCCTGGATATTGGGGGGAAAATACATAAAAACCTAACAAGAATATCAATCATATCATGGTTTTGTTGAGTGTCTCTGATATTAAATGCAGTTGCATGCAGCAAAATGTTTAGCAGTGGAAGTCATTGTTAATGCGCTGTTTGCAAAATACACACAATTCCTGCTACTGATGAAGTACAGGAACAGCTGCAAAACAAGAATCCAGGCTATAGTTATGGGGCCAAATTACTCCACGTGACTTTAACTTTAAGTTTAATATGTATTAATATCTACAAATCATGTGGTGTCCAATCATAACGATTGTTATCATAGACATGTACTGTGTTGCTGTGTGTTCAAGGTTTTTGTCACTATTTTTCATAAAGTCAACATATTAGTTATTTTTTACGTGTTTATGATGATGTGTTGTAGATTATGGAATCAAATGACTCCCAAAACGAAAAGGAAATACATGTGGAAATATAAAGAGAACCAATAATACAAAAATATACAAATGTAGTCATATTGTAATTCCATTTTGTCTTTTTGTGTATTGTCTTTGTTTTTTTTTATTATTGTTGATTTTCCTCCTTTGTCTTTTCCATTTGCTTTTCCACTGTGCATGGAATTACAATATGACTAAATTTGTACATTTTTGTATTCTTGATTATCTTTATATTTCCACATGTAATTCCTTTTCGTTTTGGAACTTCTGTCATTCCATAGTTGATTGAACATTGAGTGCACCTCAACTTTTAATTTAGGGTCTCTTGTCAGGCTTTTAGTAAACAGGTTCGGAGAACATGTCATGTTTTTTTTGACAGCTGTAATTGAGTTGCTATTCACAGCAACATATAAGAGGTTGGACTGAAGATTATAGTCCCGAAGCACATAATTGCAGCTGGTACCAAACTGAGAGCTCTTTTATTTCCTGGTCCAACCAGGAGAACACAGTTTCAGAAACAGTATACAGTTATAATGAATTGGAGTTGAAATAGTTTCACTTGTGCTGCTAAATAAGGTAAACAAATATTACACACCTTGTACAATGCTGTGCAGTTATGCCACTCAAAAAGCAGTTTCTCGACACTTTGCTCTTTGAATTTCACTTTCGTGACTTCACTCTACCATGATTTTTTAAAAATATACTATATTAATTCATAAAGCATGCTGTTTTGTGGTAAAATACGGCCTATTATTAGTCAATACGTACATATTTAAGGGGATATTTGTGGATAAATTAAGGATTCAAAAATGGCTAAATAAACTTAATACAAATATAAGGTGTTCAAAAAACGCATACAGACGTTGATAATATGTAGTATACTACATTGGTCCCCAGGTGTCAGTAATGTTACTCTATTTTTCGGTGAGAGACAGACGTGCCGGACTTGATTTCCATAACAACATGCACAATAATCCCTATAGAACAATCCCTAATAAAAACACAGGCTATTGAAATTCAACTCAGACCCACTTAGTCATCTCCCCTAGGGAACACATTTATAGCAACACACATGAGCATACAGTATGTCTTTTTATGTCTTAAATGGCTTACTGTATTTACTTTTATTATGTCTACTAAATTGAATAATACTCAGGGCCGTCTCTAGCCTTGTGGAGGGGCCCCTAGGCAAGATAATCTTGCCTAGGGGCCAATGTACGATCAATAGCTTCATAACCCTTACTTGGGTGGTCCACTAAGATGCCACAAATTATTACACCTCATGAGCAAAACATGCCGCAATTTCCAAACATCTGAAGTTGAGCACCTCAATCAAGTTACACTGATACAAAAAAAAGATAACATAAGAAAAAAAAGAACCCTCAATAAATCAATACATAAAACACTTTTTGATTGTTGATATATTTTTATACTTCAAATGAGAAAATATATCAACGTAACAATAAATACGGCATGAGCAGATAAACAATCAGCTCCGAGTAAGCTGTCTGTTCAATAAATAGGGTCTCTGAACATTTTAAAATCTTGGTAAAACCTTGGAGAAAAGCCGCAGTGGTTGTAAATGTTTTAGTTAACTGTATGATACACTATATAATATGTGCACGTCAACTATTTCCTGCCTGTAATGTGTTTTTAATAACCATCCGTTTCCTGTGCTGCTTATCCTCAATAGGGTGGTGGGTATGCTGGAGCCTATCCCAGCTGACTTTGGGCGAGAGGCGTGGCACACCCTGGACTGGTCGCCAGTCAGTCGCAGTGTTTTTAATATGTTAAATCTTTTAATGGTGGGCTGCTGCCATTTGGTCCATGAAAAAATATCAGGTCTAGTCACTACTCTGTGACCTGTATTTGTTTTTTAAGCTGTTAAAATACTGTAGGAAATAGTAAAACGCATTAAAATAGTAGCAAATGATGGTTGATTAATTGAACAAAATCCTACAAAAGCGGTTTTGTGTTTTCTTTTCGGCATGTGTCTTGTTTAGACCTTTACTTTGTCATGCCCATTTCCTGTGTCCGCTCTTCTGTGGCAACGTTACGTTTAATGTTGGCAGATGCCGAATAATTACTTCAGTTTAATAGTGTATGCATGTGTTTGCTTGCTGTTGTTTCCTAGCATGTTTTTTTTAAATACTTTTTGGAGGACAAAGCATATAAGGGATAAATAATAAAAACATGAGATTTATACAGAAGAAGACAGGGCATTTTCATTCTTCTCAGATGAGGCTTAACATGCAGCTTTGAGGTCCCCTATTGGCATGGGGGCCCTCGCCTAGTTCTCTTATACCAGTGGTTCTCAGTTATTTTTTGTCACGCCCCCCCTTGGGCCAGAAATGTTGTTGCGGCCCCCCATTTCAAATACTATTGACAACTGATAATATCTTTTTATTTATCTGTACTGTACAAACTGAATTTAAAACAAACTGGAAAAATGCAACAAAATGGAGAGCTGTGAAGTGTATTCAAGAGTCAAATTGCATGTTGAATATAATAAATTTGGACATATTGGCAGGAGTACACGAACATTGAAAGTACTCCCTGTGTGTGTATGTATGTATGTACTGCATGGATATGTGTATGTGCACAGTATGTGTATGTATGCGTGTACAAATATGTGGATGTATACATGTATATATATGTGTGTGTGTATATATGCGTGTGTATATGTATATATATATATGTATATGTATATGAATGTGTGTACATGAAATTAGTATTATCATTATTATTATTATTATTATTTTCTTCTTTCCCCTGTATTTTTGCTCATTTTGCTCTGTGTCGGTTCTGGTTGTTGCGGAAATCTTGATTATTACGGTTGTTTATAATATGGTTGAAATATGTTTGTGAGGTTCTTCTGCACCCTTTCTTATATCCCCCACCCCCCACCCGTCCCCTTTCAGGTCAGGTCCGGCATCGAAATGTGGCGCAACAAAATTCCTAATAAACGCAGTCAAATGTCAAGGGAGACTCATTTGGATTATGAAATCTCCCTTGGCAAAGAAATTTTGCTCAGCATTTAAAGGCAGCTTGACTCCCATTCAGCTGTTATGATGCTGGACAAGACAAAAAAAAAAAAAGAAAGTACTCCCTGCTTCTCAGTTCACCGCGGCACCCCACTATTTGAGAACCATTGACTTATACCAAGAAATGATCCTGGTAATACGAGTGTAAATGTGACTTTAGGGGTGTTATGTTATGTCTAATGGGCTCTAAAAATGTTAAAAACCCTATTTGGAAGGTCGGAAACAGCTTTTCAATGCTCTATTCCATGATGTATTTTTAAATGAACACATTTTTGAGCATTGTTGTTGTATAAGGGGAATATTTAATACGGTATTAAATGAAATGTCATCATATTGTATGTACAACTATAGTATAAATAAAATATACAGCTATTATTAATTAATCGCACATCATTGCATGTCACTTGAAAGTCTCTCAACGTTTTCCGAATCAGGATGTACGTATAAACAATAAACAGATCCTCTTTTGCACACATGCAAATGATATAATGTGAGACGACATGTAACACAGACTGAGGGAACCTAAATTGCGCTGCTTGTTCCCAGGAGGATATGTTAGAAAAGATTTTTAGGAGACATCCAGCCTTACCCGAGGCGGTGAAGTAGCAGGATTAATCATAGCACTTTCAGATTAATTACTCATAATGCGAGCACGCTCTGAGAGGCATAGCCCGCAGTTGTGATGTTTGGTTGATTTCATTAGGCTCAAAGCGACAACACCTAAAATAAGTCGTGCCGAGAGAAGAAAAAAAAAAGAAACGTGAAAGCGCGGAGAAGCAAATCAATTCCACACGTGTAACAATCTTCTAGTATGAGGTTAAAACATGTACACAAAAAGATGCATCGCATAAAAAGTAAACAAGGAGACATCAGGGAGAATTCCCTTGCAACTATCAATATGAAATTTTTAGAGTAGATCTGCAAATGCGCAGCGTTATGCTCTCCTCTCCACCTTAATTAAAAGGATATTTTGCCTTTCCCCACTTTTCTACTTTAAAAGGTACTCCATGTGACAGCGCACTGCATTGCTGGCTGCACATGACTAGACTCCATTTGCTTCTTAATTTGAATTGCCTAGCCTCGGCATGTCCCATAGAAAAGACAATTTGCAGTCATGGCTGAGAACTGGGAAAAGAAAAAACATGCAAGAAAAAGCAGGCATCAAAATAAGGAGACAAAGCGAGAACTAGAACTACAGTAAATGTTGTTGCCTTGAGCAGTGGAGAGCTCCTCCACAACCAAACGATTCCCATGGGCTGTTATGCTTGCTATATTTCTGTTGAATCAGCGAGTAAAATCATAACTTTTTCTAAACACTGCTTTCGTAGCTGCACGTTATATTGCCACTGACAAAAAAACTTTACTCTTGTTACTAAAGGTTATTCAGTAATCCGTCATTTATTGCACTGAATTGCTTCCAATCCGTAATAAAATTTTTTTTTGGTAAGGATTCCTTACTTATAAATGAAATATTTTGGCAGTTATGCGTCCACCCATCCATCTTCTATGCAGCTTGCTTTGTTGTTGACTGAGAAGTGGAAAACACTTAAAAAGTGAAGCAAATTACCCAAACCGGAAAGGGAATATAATAAATCCTGGATTTACAGGAAGTGATATCGTTTGGACCAATCCAATACTGGGATTTGCTACCTTCAGATAACAAACATCCATCACAAAGGCAACTAAAAGCTCAGAAGAGTACAAACAAACTTCCACCATGGAAGAAGATACTACCTCCAGAGCAGTATAGGTGCGTAGGAGTATACATGTATGCAAAAACTACTTTCACAGCACGGGCATGACCCATGTGGCCTTGCGAAAGGCACCTGTCAATGGTTGGTGTGCATGTTTACTACCTACTCATGGTCATATGAGCCCTGAGAGATTAATATCCTCTAACAAGCTTGGTATGAATAAGAGTGATGGCAGCAGGCCAGCATCAGCGCATGGTTTCAATTGCAGCAGCATCGACAAACACTGTCTTCAGTGTGCAGAGGAAAAGCACCGAGGCGGCTCTTTTGGGCCAGATGTCCAAACACTCTGTGGGCATCTTTTCAATGCAAGTCGTAATGATGCATCGCGTAAACCGTATGTCTGAAAACAGAAAAGAAATCCACAAATTTAGGCGTTTCTGAGGGAAGCCTTCTATAATATGGTTGCTATCTTTACAGTTTGTTAACCCAGCTGCCTTTTGGAAGATGTTAAATCAAGTATCAGTCCTCAGTCAACAAAAGCGCTCATTGTTTATTCAGGACAGTTGTTTGAAAATCCAACTGGAAACGAGATTAAACCCGACATTAATAAAACGTTATTATGTTATATTATTCTTCAAACACAGCTGAACGTGAGCGGATGAAAATGGAAATAGAAGCAAAGATGGGAAAATGTGCAGGTTTGCGTTTGCTGAGCTTGGCTTTGCTGTGCTGTGTATTTGTTGTGAGATGGTCAGGGATGGAGGCAAGAACTGAGAGAGGGAGTGCGGATGATAAACAGAGAGGAAAGAAGAAATGAAAACAGGAGCAAAGATTCTACAAGGCTTGTTGTACTGTCATCATCCGTGTTGTTTTTGTGTTTACTCCTTTCTTGTTTCCTGTTTTGCACCCTTATGTTTAGTACTTCCTGTCCTGTTCCGTTCTGTTTCCCTTCTTCTTCACTTTCTCCTAATTTCTATTTGATTATTTAGTTGAGCTGGGTGCGTGGTACTTTGTCAGATCATTTGTGTTTGTAGGCTGTTCTATGTTTCTTGGTTTTTGTTTTATGGTTCCAGCCGCTGCTTTGCAGCAACAATTAAATAAATAAACTTCTTCCTTACCTGCCACGGTTTCCTGCTCTCCGCATCCTCGAGGTCGTCACTGTACGTAGGCCAAGACGTAGCCAAAATTGTGACATATTCAATGCAAAGCTTGTCGCCTTGCTGACAAACCAAGTTCACAAACTGTAATTTTTTGTGACTTTATCGTCCCCGGTCACTTTAGTTCAAATGTAAATGTTCATTGAATTTCCTGCACAAATTGTGAGGAACTCTCAGATTGAAAAAGGGGTGAAAAGAGTACCAAAGTGGCCGAGTGCACATGAAGTGTTAGACAATATTGCGGTATTTAGATTTGAGCAAACCCCATCGTATCATTTTCAAAGTTTTTTTTTATTTTTTTTGAGTGAGGGCATTGTAGAAACAGCCTTTGCTAGATAATTTGGACAGCAAAATGTTTTAATTTGGACAGAACTGTTGTCACATATTGTGACAAATTAAGCAAAATGCATTACATTGTCTTTAGGTTACCAACTGACTTGTTTTACTTTCACAGTAGTTTTTGGCATTGAACATTTGTAAAAATAACCATTTTCCAACGCTTCCGTGGCTTCCGTGAGCCCCAAAGGCTCACTTTTGTAAACACAGTAGAGTCTGTAATGCATGTCTTGAAGCACTTTCTGTGGCAATACAACACAAAAAGCAGAAATGAAGGGCACATGCTCACGCACATTTGAAAACCAAAAGGCTCTTTTAGGCAATGTTCCCCCTAATATTCCAATATCTGAGCATACACATAAACAAGCTGAACATTTCGAAGGATCTCCGTGAGCACCATCAGACCTGCACACTGTTATATCGCACCAATCTCAAACCTGAGAATTGAGAATGACTTGTCAAAAAGATAGCGAGGAGGATTCCACAAAGTAGCTTTGTTTATTCTCAACCTCAGACAAAACAAGCCATGCTCTCATACAATTAACTCGGGGTGTAACGATTCATTCATTAGATCGATGTATCGATTTATATTCCTACGATCCAACTACATTGATCTGTGTTAACCAAATTGCCATTCCAGGCGACATATATCAATCTAACGATTGTTTGAAAGCTAATCAATTGATTTAATCACTACTAGGAAATAAAGCATTGGATTTAAGCATGGCAGGTTTATAAGGATGTGTGTTTTCAGGCTTTCTGAATGATAAAGACGTTAAACGTTACAGTTTGACTTGTCGTAAGTGGATTAGTCATGTCTGTTGACTGGGGCGTCCTTAAATATAACATTTTTCATAGTATATGCGGTGTATTTTCATTGGTATACATCCTAATTAGCTAGATGACTTGAATCAAATCGGCAACCACGAATTGTGATACGGACTGAATCGTTATTTAAATGAATCGTTGCACTCCTACAATTAAACATTTGATTCCTATAGAGAACCCCTACTTTATCATTTCATTTTTCATTTAGTTTCTTGTTTACCGTTTATATCGTTAATTAAGTATACTTTCATTTCCTTATCTGACTTTCACTTTCTGTTTTAAACCAGCCTGTTGGGGCACTATTTCACCCTGGAAATTGACTTGAATCAGAATTAGAATCAGAATCAGGATCAGTTTTATTCACCATATGTGTTGCCACACTAGGAATTTGACTCCGGTCAATATTGCTCTTTGTTAAAAGTAGAATAATAATTTTAAATGTACATAATGGAGAAGAGAAGAATACAACTGTTCAAATTTACATGGAATGCATATAATTGAGATTATATACATGATATACTGATTATAATTATGGCATTTACGATGATGCAGGTTACAATACGATTCCAGTGTTACGTTCAAAAAATACGTTGTGCAAATGTTAAAAAGTGCAGAAAATAGCAATACAATTTGTTGTATATGTTTACTTTTGTCTTGCCATATTTGTTGTATACGTTTATAAATGTGACGTAACCCTTTCTGTATTCGGTACTTTTGGCCATAAAAATAAATGCCCGGCAGTAAAACATGCACAGTTACGCCACACAATACTGTCTTTCCACACCTCACCTCAAAAACTCATTCTCCATTCTCATCCGAAAAAGAAAAAATATCACCTCATTTCATTTCAACTCTTGTTCTGTTTGCAAGTACTCCAACAGACAATGCACATGAAAAAAAAAACGCTTTTATTAATTTGGTGAGTGAATGTTGCACTGCCCGTTTGTTTTGCCATATTATGGTGTTAGCAAGCAGCACTTAGGTCTCCTAACTCTGCAGTATTAGCTATACGCATCATGTACTATGCTGCGTAAGTACGTGCACACAGGATGTTGGTCATTGTGAGATCTGTTGTTACCGCTTGTTGTTCGCTGTCACTCGCTGATTTGCATTGTACAATGGTACAGAATAAATGGTATTTATGTATGTAGTTATTTCATTTACAGCTCAGGTTGGATTGTGTTTGTTGCGCTGCATGAATTTGCTGTGTGCTGAGAACGCAAGAGCGGGGATGCAGTTTAGAATGAACATTGCTTTTCGGTCAGAACTGTCCAAGGTTCTTTTTTTAACTTCGCTCTGTGTTTCAGTATGGGACAACGCTCTGGGCGTGCATCACTACCAAAGCGCCAATGACATGTCTGTCGGTGACAGACAAGTCGAGCTGTGCTCCTATAACACAGTCAACCTCTCCCTCCAAATCATTCTCGCTTTCTTCCCTCGTGGGAACTATGCTAAGATCCTTTAGCTGGTTCCAACCAACTGTGCGTATCTGTTCAATAGTTCAAGGACAGATCATAATAAAGTCACAAAAGCCGGTACCGGCTTTAGTTGTGGACAGCTGATTTTTTTTTTTGTGGTTCACTGATTTGGAGCAGCAGGCGTGTCGTGACGAGCTTCCCTTTAGCTACCATGTATTTTTTTTGTAGGTGTAAACTGCACAAACTGAGCCAAATGCTTGTTAACGTGTCGCATCGAATGAGCTCTTGTGCCGTGTCGACATGGGCAAGACACTAAAACTAAAGAGGCTGCATCCCGCACACAGGCAAGGACCTTGACCCCACGTGCATAGCCTACATGAGCACTAAACACGCTCAGATGGTGGACCCCCAGTCATGCCTTCACTGAGTATCACAACCAGAGAAGATGCTCTCAGGACCCATTCTGCCTGGACACTTTCCTAAAGCCCTGGCCACCACCCATCCTCTGCAAGCTATTAAGAGCTAATGGACACAGTGGAGGATGAGTGGACATGATGGACAAGCCACCACTCTTTGAGGACCTCCTCGAGGTAGACCCAGGCACAGAGGAAGCAGATGGCGAGGCCATTTCTGACCTCAACATAAATGTGATGGCTGATAGGTAGAAGGATGACTCTGCCTTTCCTGCTCACCAATCCAGGCCCCCCCAGTGCAGTAGAAGCTGTCTCCCTGCGGGACAGCCATCTGTATGGGAACTTTCTAAGATTTGCCTCAGAAAGCTCAGCATACAGATATCAGACCATTCCGTTCGGACTGTTGTTAGTGCCAGGGTTGTTCAGCAAGTGTCTGAAGTCTGCGTTGTTTCCATTATGGAGCAGCGGCATCTGAGTATTCTCCTACATCGACAACTACCTGATATGTTTGCGCATGCGCAACCAGGCTGTCAGAAAGTTTGTCACCTCAGGACCCTCGGGTTCACAATAAACTTGGCTAAGAGCCTTGTGGAACCAACACAGTGTACACAGAGTATTTGGGTCTCAACATAAACTCCCTGTCTTATTGCATCACACTGTCAAGCAGGAGAATAATGTCCTCCAAGCTATGTCTCTCCCTGTTTTGACAGGGAGATATGGTGTCTTTCCAACAATGCCTGGGTTTTCTGAATCTAGTGATGACGGTGGTGATGGTCACAACAGGGGGGTTGAAAGCCATTTAGCCAGTGGTGGGACATCTCCTGCGTTGCATCAGACGTCCGCTGGGGGCAGTATTGTCAAGGGTAACCATGACGATGGTTGGTCACTGTCAGGCTGGGGGGGCGACCTTGATGGGTAGAACTGTGAACGGACTTTGGAGCCTGGAACTAGCCCGATTGCAATTAAATGTGCGGGAGCTCTGGGCTGTTTTTCTGGCTCAACAACAATTTCTGCTGTATCTCAGGGGATGGCATGTCATGCTGAAAACAGATAACATAACTGTGGTGGCACATATCAATCGCCAGGAGGGCGCAAGCTTGCCTGGCTTACTGGCTGGCACAGTAGGTCCTCTTATGAAGCAGTACAAAGCTACTGTCCCTCAGAGCGACACATGTTTCAGGGCTGGTAAACCATGGGGCGGATCTTTGGTCTTGTGAAAATACTAATTATGGGGAATGAGCTCTGTATCCACAAGTGGAAGAGGGCATATGGAGCAGCATGGCAGCGGTAGATATTTTTGTCTCGCGGTAAAACACAAAACACTTCTCCCTGTCAGACATGGGCGCATTGTTGGGGGTGGATGCTGTAGCCTATCCATGGCCGACTGTGCTGCTGAATGCGTTTCACCCCTCAGCCTTATTGCTCCAACCCTGGCCAGAGTGAGGGAGCAAGAACAGTTGGTGGCGCCCAAGTGGCTTTCAAGCATTGGGTCGCAGAGCTTGTGCAGCTGCTGGATGGGCATGGACCTGCTATCTCAGGTGAGAGGGGAGCTGTACCACCCACACCCAGATTGGGTAGCTCCTCCATGAGAGGTGAAATTTAACTGCTGCAGGTGCTGCCTGATGGAGTCATTGACACTACTGAAAATGCGAGGGTTTCTTCCAAACGTTTGTTGTATAACAGCAAGTGGTGTGTTTTTGGGGAATGGTGTACTTCCAGGAACATAATTTCTTTTCCGTGATATGTGATGCACCTACTGTGTTTTCTACAGAATTTAGTTGATAGAGGAATAGCTTTTTCCACGCTTTTTTCTAGCTCATTGCCAGCCATCTCTTCTTGTCATGTGCGCATGGGAGATAAGCCAGTTGGGAAGCACCTCTTGGTTTTATGAAGGGGGCACGTTGTAAACTTCTGGTTTCTTGGCCCCTGATCCCCCCTGTCCATGGTACTTGTTGCCCGCTTATGTCACCCATTCGTGCCACTTGAGGCTGTGGGGATGAAACTTGTCTCCTTGAAAACGGCGTTGCTCTTAGCCTGGACAACAGCAAAGTGCATGAGTGACATTTAGGCCTTCTCCGTTACCCTGCTTGTCTCCCGTTTGCTTCGGGGCTGATGAGGATTTGCATGCGGCCTCACCCTGCTTTTGTGCCTAAGGTGATGGGCTCATGTTTTAGCTGTTCCCCTGGAGTTGAGGGCTTTTTATCCACCTCCGTTTGCAACAACAGAGGAGCGCAGGCTTAAATTGTCACTGACATGACATATCAACATTGCTTGAATATGTATGTACTGTATCCATCCATCCATCCATTTTCTATACCGGCAAGAGCCTTTCCTGCCAAGAAAGTGGCTGGTTCCCAAGTGATGTTGGACCTAGTGAGGAGAAGCGGCATAGAAAATGGATGGATTGATGGATGTTGGCGCAGTGGTTCTCACACGTAATCAAACATGGTGGTATAACGACAGAGGATTTTACAGTTTTTACAGTTTACAGTTATAATAGTAAAGATCTGAGCTATGTGTCAATAGTTTTCAAAGAGGAAGAAACATCTGGAGATGAAAGAGAAGACTTGCAGAAAATGGAATTAAGCCATATTTATTCAGACCACCAATGATGAAACTAGCGTGGAAGATGATGCGGAAGAGCCATGGAGATAAAGATTGGTTGGCTTCACAACACAGAATGGTAAGTCTAAATTACCCTGGAGTTGTTTATCCTTCAATTATTGTTTTAAATTGGCTTCTTAATAAGCGTAAAGAGGTCTTTAGGGCCTAATTTATTTCATCTTTTGTTGCTGCCGCAGTGACAGTCACGGCCTCCACCCAGGTCCACCACCATCAACAGATTGCTGTAAAAATGTTTTAAATTCTCTATAATGATTTGAATGCTTGGCGGTATGGTGGCATCCATCCATTTTCTATGCCGCTTATTCTCATTAGGATCACGGGTATGCTGGAGCCTATCCCAGCTGACTTCGGGCAGGAGGCGGGCTACACCCTGGACTGGTCGCTAGTCAATCCCGGGCCATATATAAACAAACAATCATTCACACTTACATTTATATCTATGGGCAATTTAGAGTCAGCAATTAACCTAACATGCATGTTTTTGGAATGTGGGAGTAAACCTCTGCATGCACGGGTAGAACATGCAAACTCCACAAATGCCCAACGGAGATTCAAACCCTGGTCTTCCAAATATCCTCACTGTGTGGCCAACATGCTAACTACTCGACCCCCGTGTGACCTATGGTGGCATAGTATTTATAAAACGATATGTAAATAAGACACGACTTACTGTTCTGCGGCAACTTTGATGTAATTCGTCTTGTCCCTTCCTGTGTAGCATAGCATCAGAAATAGAATGCAAAATGTCTATATATAATACTTTCAAGCCAAATGTTTCTTGAAAAAGGCCGCACGGTGGATGAATGGGTAGCACATTGGCCTCACAGTCAAGTGGTTCAGGGTTCCAATCTCCGTTGGGCATCTCTGTGTGGAGTTTGCATGTTCTCCCTGTGCGTGGGTAGGTTTTCTCCGGGTACTCCGGTTTCCTCCCACATTCCAAAAACATGCATGTTAAGTTCATTGGGTACTCTAAATTGTCCATTAGGGTATGAATGTGAGTGTGAATGTTTGTATGTCTGCCCTGCGATTGACTGGGGACCAGTCCAGGGTGTACCCCGCCTCCTGCCCAAAGTCAGCTGGGATAGGCTACAGCATACCCGCGACCCTAATGAGGATAAGTGGTATAGAAAATGGATATTTGGGCTTCTTGTAAAAGTGTTTCTTCAGCATTCTTCAGTGAAATGAACTGGAAGCCTTTGTTTATGCTAAGCCCAGTGACATATATATCTTTGCCAATTTGACTTCTGGAAATGCCGCTTTTCTGAGCAGTATGTTGTTCAAGTGCTCAAATTTAAAGGCTCGTTAAATAAGATCAGTGGTCTGCAAACTACGACCCAGGGGGCCACATCCGGCCTGCCAGACGTTTGAATGCGGCCCACCAGATGCTTCCAAAGTGTTTTATAAACTTTTAATGACTTGAAAGTAGTCAAGAGTCAATCTGAGAAAACCTTTTGATGGTTTAAGTAGCTTTTCACGTGCAGCGATCCAGACAACTACCTCTACCCACGCATAAGATGCACATAATTACAAACAATACACAACATATTTAACCATGTTTATATATCATGTCAATGACCCTTTATGTCAATGACCTGACTTTTTGTGCACGGTATGGGCATTGCACATGTTACAAGAACAGCAGAACTCAGGCCTTGTCCGCACGTAGCAGGGTATTTGTAAAACCGCATATTTCTCCCTCCCATTTAAGAATAAAATGGTGTCCAGGTGGTGGCAGGCGGTGACATTTGGAAACGTAAAACTCTGGTTATTTGCGTCCATACAGTATAACGTAAGGGGAGTGGCCACACTGGGGGCCCTTTTGGGGGGAAGGGGGTTCTGTGCATGTTATCTACACGACACCAAGTTGGGCTACATCTCATTGTCATCTTGATGTGTCTGGGTCTCCCGTGGAACACACAGTGTTTGATACAGACACACGTGTTTCCACATGTATGAGCTTTGCAAATTGGACTGTGTCTACTGCAGTCTGGGAGATGGCTATCTGCCATTGTGAAACACAGAGTGAAGTTAAAAAAAGCACTTGGAATTACACAAGGTAACCTTTCTTTTGATAACAGAGTGAGGTGTTTCATCTTTGATTCCCTCCTTCCAGACACGGCAAGAAACCGACAGGAATGATTTGGAGAGAGAGGTCGGCTGTGTCATAGGAGTGAGCGTGACCCTGGCTACAGCTCTACCTGTCTGTCACTGGCAAACATTGTATCGTTGGAGCTTCCGTAGTGATCCACGCCCAAGGCTATATTTTATAGTGAAACGCCTCACACCAAGGTTCTGTTACGTTAACTCAAGATTTTTCTACTGAGGGTCTCAGACTGAAAAATAAAAGGCGGCTGTGTATATTTTCAAAATGTAAAATGGTTATATAACATATATGTTCACCCTTTTTATTATTAGTTATTATTATCAGCATTTCAGCTTTTACTCTTTACATTGTGGCCTATTTTTGCTGGTTTTCCTTTGGTTTCATTTTATTTTTACAAAGTGCAGTGGACCAATTAAAAACAGGCCACTAATGGCCCTTGGCCCAAACACACCCTTGGCCCAAACACACCCCTGTTCTAGCTACCGATGGAAGTTGTATTGATTTTTCGGAAGGGCTGTATATGTTGCCCCTATATGGACGCTTCACTGAACAAGACTTATGACTTATCACATGAATGCCGTACCCGGGCACTGACAATGGCTGCCCACTGCCGCTCAAGAGGGTGGGTTAAATGCAGAGACAAATTTCACTGTACAATGTACATGTGACGAAAAAAAATTTTGCTTTCTGTAATTGTACGCAGTTTTTGGCAGTTTGATTTTTGTACTTAATATGAGAAATTTCAACTAGTTTTTAACCGGAAGTAGTGCATTTAGTCTTTACTCACGAGTGAGGGAAGGTTGGAGCGTGAGATCGACAGACGGATCGGTGCAGCTTCTGCAGTAATGCGGTCGCTGTACCGGTCCGTCGTGGTAAAGAGAGCCGGAAGGCAAAGCTCTCTTTTTACCGATCGATCTACGTTCCCACCCTCACCTATGGTCATGAGTTATGGGTCATGACCAAAAGAATGAGATCGCGGATACAAGCGGCGGAAATGAGTTTCCTAGTCCTGGCTGGACTCACCCTAAGAGATAGGGTGAGGCGCTCGGCCATCCGGGAGGAGCTCAGAGTAGAGCCGCTGCTCCTTCACATCGAGAGGAGCCAGTTGAGGTGGCTCTTGCATCTAGTCCGGATGCCTCCCGGGCGCCTCCCTGGTGAGGTGTTTCGGGCATGCCCAGTCGGGAGAAGGCCCCCGGGAAGACCTAGGACACGCTGGAGGTACTATGTCTCACAGCTGGCCTGGGAACGCCTTGGTGTCCTCCCGATGGAGCTGGAAGAGGTCGCTGGGGACCGGGAAGTCTGGACTTCCCTACTGAAGCTGCTGCCCCCGCGACCCGGACCCAAATGGATGGATGGATGGATAGTGCATTTACCTAAAACATAGGTTCCCAGAGTGGGGTACGCCAGCTGTGATCGGGGTACGTGCATAAATATGAAAAACAATTTGTGCCTACCACTCACATTTACGAGTGTGGCGAGGAGAAACCCAAGCAAAAGGAGACAGAGCGTGAGGTTGTTCATTGTGTCATCTGTGTGCATCATGTGAACAAATTATTATTCTGCACACTAAGAGTCTTTCATCTTTTTTTCATCTGGAAGATTTCATTTATTTATTTGTTCCAATCTCCGCACGGCGCAGAGGTGATTCCCCTGGAAATAAGGTTTTATCGTTGGTTGTACAGTATGTATTTTTGTATTTTGGATACTACTAGTATGGGTCAACCATCCCTGTCAATTTGGTATTCAATAAAAATTTCATGTTAATTGTGATATAAAGGTTTATGTTTGAAGGAGCACGCGGCTGTAAAAAGTTTGGGAACCACGGAGTCAATCTTCCGACTCCCCCATATGATTCCAACAAACAAAACCTCCATTTTGATTGGGACAGGTAAGGCATTACTGTTCTCCACCAAAAATGTATCAGATCTAAAATACAATATTTATATACAGTAGTATGTCGGTTTTTGAAAGCCCCAGTTTTCTTAGCATTTGTTTTATCAATGAAAATAGTTGCCATATGTCTTGGTTTAAATACACTGTCTCGGTTATCGTACAGCCAAGCAATGCAGCTATCAAACTAGTCTGTTGGCCTGCGAATCATTCCATGGAATCAAGTGCCCAAATTAAGCTTGCACACACTGGTGACTCTGTGAAGAATGGATTGTGGTTATTTTAGAGGTGAGACACTATGGACAGATTCTGTTCAGGGAATTCTTTAATGTTTATTATGTGTGTGCGTGTGCGTGTGTGTGTGTCGGGGAGCATTAGTTTACAGAGCTCAAAACAATGAACTCAGTTTCTGCTTCCTTTCTTTCTTTCTTTATAAAGCACTGTGCGGCCGGCGCTGATGAGGCGTTCAAGAGCATTGCATATTTTGGAGTATTCAGAGAGGGTTTTTGTTAATAACCCTGTGTGGGGCCAAAAAAGGTAGGTGCCAGAACTTTGGTAAAGAAGTGAGAAAAACTATTGAATTTTAGAACACACCGCTATGTATAAAAATGATGTCCCCTCCTCCCTCCCTGCGCTCCTCACTTGTCTTCAATAGAGATAAAAGTCATTTATGAATAAATTTTTTTATTTAGATGTATTTTGTGTTGTTTTCTGCATGTAAAACTAGAATGATTCTCTATGAAATGTGTTTTAATATTTGTGGGTGTCTGTCAGAGATTGAGTGGGTTTGTATTGTTGTGACGAAAGCTGTGGTATCAGTATATTAGATAGAGTTATATGTGGAGAGAGCTTGCAGCTATAGGATTTCTTCTCACAGCCTACATTAATAGACTTTCATACAGCACGTCTTTTGTGTTATACAGTATTAGCATACAAAGAAGAGCGGGCTACTCGCTTGCCTGTAAGCTGAACTGGCTGTAGGGAAAATTGACAGTCGTGACCGCCTGCACAGAAATCCATCATTTCAAAAGTGATGAATAGCCGAGCCAGCACACTCCCTTCGTATCGACAAGCAAGAGCGTCTTTTTTTGGACACCCTTTGTTTGTAAAGCAATAACGCAAGGTGACACCGACAAAAAAGGCGATACTATACGCTCTATGCTGCAGCTCCTTATAAAATGTTAATCTAGTGTGTAAATGTTTTATACCTTCAGAGGAGGTTACCTTTTCACCTCCACTGGTTCACAAAAGCGGTCACGGAACCTGCATGTGCTTAAAAGAAAACTTCCTGGGTAAAACAAAGGGCCTTGCTCAAGATCAGGAAAATAACTCCTAAAGCACATGCTAGCCTAAAAGCAACATGTTTAATTTGCAGTGATGTTTGGTGCTCGGAAGGTATGCAGAGCCTCAGTTAGGGTTGCCATGGCGATAAGGGGGAAACTAGGTTGCCTTAGAAGAGGCTCACTTTGTGGGGTCTGGTTGTGTTTGGATAAAGATGCACTGGTTTATGCCCTGCAGATGAAATATGCAATCCACTGAGGATTATAATTGATAAATGACACATGGAACAAAAGATCATACTGTGGAGTGTTGCTGCATCGCATGTCAAAACTCTTCATCAAGACTACTGTACTTACAATTTTATCACCAAACAGCGTGAGAGCTTTGAGGAAGCAAGGAAAACAGTAAATGATATACAAACGTGCGTCTGGGGTGTCTCGCCAGCGTTGGGACGAAGATGGACGGACAGACGGACGAGCAGATGCGGGGCAGGGAATCTGAAGGCCTCTGTGTGCGCACACTGTCTGCTCTTCATGATGTAAACTCAATGTAACCTTTCTCCCTTTCCGTGCAGCCCCTGCAGGAGCGACTGGGAAGCCCTGGTCTCCCTGGAGGTGGGGGGTGGCGGCGGGTTTTTGGCACAGACCGCCATTTATCGGAGGTTGTGCTGCTGCGTGGTTTGGGTGTCAAGTAAAAAGCGCCATGTTACCACAAAGATGGAGGCACAGAGGGAGAAGTCAGAGCAGGGTGGAGGGTTCATCCACCTGGTTAGCGCTTCTTCAACCGCAGAGCAGTTATTTGGGGAAGGAACTGGTGGATCTTATTTAGGACACGGGAGAGTGAACTGAGGCAATTACTGCCTACGGCGAGGCAGTTTTTAGCTTATTTTGTATTGCTAAACACCCACAGTACTGACTGAGCCTTGTGGTGATGCTTGACCCCGTTTGTTTAAGTTGACATGCTGTGAATGCTGACAGACATCCATTTACATCGATTCAATTCATGTGTTGACTGCTGAGAGATAAGCTTTGACACTATTGTGGGTAAACAATGCATTTTACCTGTGACATGCGGCGTGTATTATTTTGTTATGTGGCTGCTGAAAGAGAGAGAAGTATTCACACTAATATACAAATATTAGTATTAATGTGTGAGTGCTACAAGACATTCAGGTGAGCTACTGCGTGTCACACACGTTCAGACGAGCCTTCACACTGACGCTATTGTCCATCCATCCATCCATTTTCTATATCGCTTATCCTCATTAGGGTCGCGGTTATGCTGGAGCCTATCCCAGCTGACTTTGGGCGGGAGGCGGGGCACACCCTGGACTGGTCGCTAGTCAATCGCAGGGCAGACAAACAAACATCCACACTCACATTCATAACTATGGACAATTTAGAGTCGCCAATGAACCTAACATGCATGTTTTTGGAATGTGGGAGGAAACCGGAGTACCCGGAGAAAACCCACCCACTCATGGGGAGAACATGCAAACTCCACACAGAGATGCCCAACGGAGATTCGAACCCTAAACCTCCTGATTGTGAGGCCAACATGCCACCGTGCGGCCCTGACGCTATTGGGTGTCAACAATACATTTGGCCTGAACCCTGTAAAATAAGCTTTTGTGTTAATGCTAATGTACATGAAACATATTTGTCATATGTTGTTATGGGCATGCTAGGAGACAAGCATATGATGACAATGTTTCTTTTCGTATTCCATTAAGCCATAAGCACTATAGTTTCAATGCCGGTAGATGAGCGTTCATATTAATGCTACTGTATGTTGAAAAATATGATATGCATGCATCCGTGGTGACAGAAAAGGTGTTCACGCCAATGTTATTGTGCTAACTCATTCCGAAACCAATAACTGCAGCTTCCCTTGAACTAATGTCACATTTTGTATAATGACTGACGACATTATGCTTTTTTTTTACTGCGTTGTTACTGAATGCATTTCACAAATAAACACTGCTCGTGCAAAATAAGACAAATACTAAAATATACAATGTAAGTTTTAGTAGTTTTAGTAGATTCACTCACAATGTTTCGATTTATATTCCCATGATCCAACTACATCCATCTGTGTTCACCAAACTGCCTTTCCAGACGACATATATCCATCTAACATTGTATGATGTGTGTTTTTAAGCTATTTTAATGATGAAGACTTGATTTGTCCTAAGTCGATTAGTCGTGCTTGTTGACTGGGGCACACGGATGATGTCATGTGACGCCGAGTGTGTGCGCTCTGATAGAATAAGCAATTTTTCACAGGATATGGGGTGTATTTTCATTGTTTTACATGCTTGTTAACTAGATGACTTTTTCTTCTTTAGTTTGGTATGGGATTTATACTGAGTGTTGGACCATCTCCAAAGTTAAGTCCAACTTGAAGCCTTTCAAACTCATGGATGGGAGCGTCAGGACAAGATAAAAGGTACGCAGTGACCGTTAAGTTAAGATGATGTGCATTTTTGTGTTATGGTTGTCTGACTGTTTCAGATTGCTGTCAACACAGCAGGAATGGGGTGCGTGCTGTTTAGGAGTCAGTTGAGGGAGCCGCTGTTGTCGTGCTGGCGTGTGTGCCGTTTTTTCTTGCAATAAAAAGCTTATTGCTCAAACACATCCCCATGGCTTTAACAGCATCTGTGCAGACGTTACAGTATGTAGGATATTCATTCACTTCTATCTGCACTTCCTAAATACTTGGAGTAGAGACGTGAATGAGGTATGAAATTAAAGTTTCTTATGTTTTATCAAAATTAATCACAGATTTAATTCAACCTGTTCATTCATTCATTGTTAATTCAACATGAAGTGTTGGTTGGACTTTATTCAAATAAAATATGAATGCATTTGCCATAGACAGTTTATTAATATCCATAATTAAATTATACCTGATTCCCTTACAAAAAGCATCAGGAATCTAGGAAACTTCACCTGCACTATCCAGTATTCAGGTTTTTATTTCACAGTCAAACTGGTTGAATGTTTGGCTAATAAGTTCGAATTCGAATTAAAGTTACTGAATTGTTTTGGATGGTATCGTTCTAATTGAACCAATATCATCCTTGCATCAAATCGGCAACTACGAATCACGATACGAATCGAATCATTGTTGAAATCGTTACACCCCTAGTAAGTTTTTAAAATTTTCTTTTTTTTTTTTTTTTATTAAATTTTTTTAAAAAAATCATTCCACTAAAATAGCATGTCCTCCTACTATCAACAAAATCATACAATTTGGAAAATTGCACATTTCTATGTGGCATAAACATCCGTATAAATACAAATAAAGTCCAAAATTCTGGACTAATACAATCAGTGAAATGATGAACTGGTTTTGGCTGGGAGCCTGTTTTTTTCAGTATATCTGGAAGCTTCTTATTATTACACTGTATCAAGTTGCCTGACTCAGAGAGATTTTCCTGAGGTGTGATATTAGATTATTGAAGGAAAACGCCTTACTCCCCTCTCAAATAAATAGCACTTTACAATGATTGCAAATTGCATATTTACAATTTACAAAGGCAAAACTTGGAAATAATTCCAGGCTGCGGACACACTGAGCTAGCAAGCTCTGTGGAGCACGGTGCAGTTTAATGAGGTTTCATTCACACGGCAATATCAATATTGTCGCAAAAAACAATACCGATACGATGATATTATGCCAATATCGACATCCCTCACTAATCTTCACTAATGCTGTGGTACACCAATTAAATGTATCAAACGCCCACTCCGATGCAATTATAAGTCGACAGTACGTTGTGCCTGAATGCTGAGGGACAAGCCTTCACGCAAATATTTATTGTGTGAATGCTGAGAGATGAGCATTCACTGTGATAGCGGCATTGAGTATTCCATCAATCCATGTTGAAAACAGTACAGAAACTCCAACCATAGGAAACCACCGGTTACACTAAGCGTGTCCATTCATCAAAGGCTGCATGATGAATTCACACATTAATCTTGGAATAGTAAAAAAGTGCTTTTCAATCACAAAATACCAGGGGCATCTTTAAGCAGGTGGATGGAGTTTGCCAAGCCTTGTTAAAAAAATAGCTTTCGCTTGCATTTTCAACTAAATATCAGAGATTCATTTGGAAAGCTTTTAATACATTTTCTGTATGCTGTTGGGCCATGATGCTGCGCTGTCAAGCATTTGTGAAAAATGTCACCACTCTACTTTGTGCAGCATCATTGCATTATTAATATCAAACTGTTTACGTAACTTTGTTGGCACAACTTTATAAAACATATGCTGTTACGGTTTTTTCTATGAATCCAATACAGGGACGCTCACTCTATTTTAATTCACAAATAATACAGAGTGGGCTAAAAGAGCACATTGGAATTTGTGTCGTGTGCCGCTGCGGAAAGGTTTGAGGAATGTTGCAATGTTGATGGAGGACGTTCCAATCATTTTAAACCAAGTTTAATTGTAAGTGTAAATGTGTATGAGGGTCGACCTACTTTTGGCCCGCCCTGTATATTTGTAGTAAATGAGCTCTATTTAATCAATTTATATCATATTTCTCTGCTATTTTTGATTATATACAGTAACTCAACACTACACCGCTACTAAGAATACTACTGTTACTACTAACTGTAATACCAACAATAATAACAATACTGTATTTATACTGTATTGATTGTGCCAATGCTGAGAGAAACGTTTCTCTTTTTATGTTTTTAGTAAAATAATGTTTACCCCTTACAGGAAAATGTATATGCAGTGATTGGGTGCATTGCTCCACAAGAAGGCTCATAATACAAAAGACGAGCACAACATGCATTTATAAAAAACTAAACTATAAATAATACAATTACATAATAATTATAACAATATTAGGCTAACCTAAGCCAACTTTATTCTGCAGCACATCCATTTCGCCTGAATATTTAACATAAGAAAAAGATTTGCTTCTTATCCTATTGAGTTCATTTGTATGTATGTGACTGGAAACACTGGGGGCACAAAGATAAACGGGAACCACATGCTCCTATGACAGATAAATAGGCTATAGAGACATACTTTATCAGTGCATATGTACATTATCATTTGGATTCTAATTGGATAAAACATTCCAATTAAGACGTTTTATTATAATAGGACATCCTGTCTGAATGTCTCTGAATGTGTGGGTAACACACTAATTTGAAAAGAAAAAGAAATAAAAGAACACTTAAGATAACATCTTTCCTTTGTGGTACATATAAGGGATGCTGGTAAAGAGATTATTTGTGTAAGATCCAAAATAAGAGAAGAGCGGGTCAAAAAAAACCCAAGAGGAGGACAAAGAAATAATAAGATAAGAGGTAGTGCTTGAAGAAGAGAGGAAGGAAGACAGATCAAGGATGGTGGCTGGTAGAAGAAGCAGCAGTAAAAACGACTAACGTCATGTCCTTATTCCTGAATTTAGCTGGCACGCAACTGTCTTGTGTGCGTCGCATAGACGGAGCCCACTTTGCAAATTGACTTGTTTTTAATGGCTTTTGAATTCATTATTTAATTAACACCGTACATAAATATACTGTAGTATAGCTTCATATGTCAGGGATTTTTCTCTGTTAAATAATTCAAAAAATATTGCAAAAATCTGAATAATCATAATAAAATCAAAATAACAAAAGAAATACAATTAATAAGCATTAAAGTAAACTTTATATATAAAATTATTCAAATAGATACAAAGACTATCTATCCTGATGAAAATGTTAAGACCAGTTGAACCGTTTAAATAATTTACATTTTGCACTGTGCTTCCAAATGCAAAAAGAACAAATGGGAGTGAGACAAAACAAATTTTGAGTAGGAAACCATAAAAGTGAAATAGGCTATTCATAGGCTGATCAAACGTTTAAGGCCACCACCTTTAAAAACCAAAATCATCACAAAAAAGTGGATTGAACGGCATTTTCAGTCAAGTACTCACATATCTCCTGATGTCAAAGCCAAAAAAAGAAAAAAAGCTTTCCCTCTTTAAACCGAAACGGATTGTTAAGCTGCAATAGGCCAGGCCTCTCACAGCGCACCATTGCTGCGGAGTTTGGACGCAGTGATTGAAACTTCTTAAAAGATCCTGAGGGTTATGGAACAAAAAAGTCAAGTGATAGACCCCAAAAAAGACGAAAGATACGATTGGATGTCCGTCTGTCTTCCCGAACAAAGCCGTTCATCTGCCATGGCTGCCAATGGGCTGCAATGATTGGACACAGGCAGCTGAATGAATCATTACACTAAATTGTGATGATTTTAACATTCTTTGTAAGATGACAACATGAGTGAGGTTGCTATAATGAATACTGACATCGTGTGATTTCCGATGGGTCGATAAGCTTGTTCTGAGTTCCTTTTAACTGGTGATTGGCCAAAGAAAGAGCTACTGTTTCCTCACTGACTCCCGAGTGGTACAGTGGTAGTGGTTCTGAAGCATAGCTCACAAGATTAGAACATGGCCATGTATTAGCCACACCGCTGTATAGGCCGCAGAGTTCAGTGTGTAAGAAAAAAGTAGAAGCTTACACACTGGAAATTACGGTACGTTGATTGGCTAGACAGTTGACGTGTGGGTTTGAGCTCTGCTCAGGGATAAATCTGATTGGCAAAAATGACGAAGATTGGCCAAAATGTGCAGAGTTGTGAGTCCGCAACGTTTCCTGGAGGGTCTTCTTTGAGAATGCAGATGCAGCAGATCCTGTGTTTGCCAAGGTGATTACACAGAAGTATTTTTAGCGGGGATGTTGACAATAACTCACGTTATGCCTGCATAGCAGTCAGTTACATTCAGCAACTCCAGCGTTTCGTCTGATGAGTGAATGTGACGCTCAAATCGCATGCACGAAATGAGCAAGTCTTTTAATTAGTGCTCTCAACGAGAGTCTCTTTCAAGGCTCTGAAATTGTTCTCATTCCTCTCTGCTGGATGGAGATTTTTTGTGTAAGTGCAAACTGCACAGTGCAACATGAGGCTGTGACATTACATCAGAACCCTGCAGCAATCCCAGCAACACGGTAAACACGTATACAGTATGTTACAACATATTCATCCAAATATAAAATCATGAATAACTGTCAATGAATTCTACATATTTCCAAAGATGGAATATTTTAATGCCAAATTACAAATTATGATTTTTTTTTTTTTTACGTGTTTGGTTTTTTTTTGTCTTTGCGTGTGAACATTTCCCACGTTTGGTGCTTTACAGCATGCTTGGGAATATGTCGTGCTTATTAACAACTATAACACTGTAAGATTACTACGTTTCTAGAAGTGGTTTCTTTATTTTATAATGTAAGGTTATTGTCTACATCAACAAATGTAAGCGCTGAATCGTACCTAATCGGATCATATTGTTCATACATTGAATCCAAGCGGATTGAACAACTCTGTTTTTAAAAAACATAGTTATTTCATCTGATCTTAACCCGTAAATCTACATGTGTATGGAATTGTTTAACACAAACAGATTTACCACCATACTTATTATTGATATCATTATTATAGACAGATTATATACAGTGGTACCGCTGTGTATATATTATATATTTTATTTGGTTTTCAACTAAAATTATTTAAAAAAAAATGGTTTCTTGGTCTTGGTTTCTTGGTTCATTTGTATGTGTTTGTGGGTGGTTTATTTGGTTAATAGAACTCACACAGAATGATGAACAACTCCAATGTGTCTCCTTTCCTCCTGCCATGAAGCTCTGTGCGCCCCGTGCTGATGGTGCGTGTGGTAAACTGACAATCTGTGCTTATAAAAAATTGCAGGTACCAGAAGCATGGGAAAGAAAGTGAGGACCACTGTTGTATACAAGAAAGAACTGCCTGCAAAGTTTCTGTTACAATAAGATTGTAACGTAAAGGTTCCTAGTTAACGCATATTGCAGGGGGAGTGGTTAAAGGCACACACATTACACATAGTGAGCCCGGCCAATGTCTGTTATGATGATTGTACCTGCTGCTGAAGTTTACATTCAAGTTCAAGTGAGCAATTATGAAATGAGCGATTCATCTCTGTGTTCAATAAGAGTTTTCAATAAACTAATAACTAAACTACCGTTACGTATATTTTAGTCAAAAAAAACGATGACTAAAACAAAATGTCAGAATTAACACCGACTCCATTAGTAAAGAAAACTGACGCCGCTTTGCTGTGGAAGTCAAAAATCATCACCAACTTACGTCAGTGTGTATCTAATCTTAGACAATGCCACCTTGAATGACGGCATACAGTATCTTAAAGAGAAGAGTTTGGCAATTTCTTCAAGCACTGTTTAAAGACTCCCACTCCAGCTGTCCATGCTTGCAGGCTCAGTCACATAACAGCGTGACTAATCATTAGATAACCTGTCGCATATCAGAGCGCCGCCGTGACTAGTATTTATCAATGTATTAAACATGCATAGCACCCCCCCGTGTGCTGTTTGCATTTTAATGAGCTATCAATCTGTGCTGATATGGGACATGATGCCCAAAGGTCACAATGTGTCAGAGAAACAGCAAAAAACAAAACAGAACAAAACAAGGCAACTAAATTAAAACCAGTAGATGGAAGAGATTGAACAAATGTATGTTATAGTCAAATCAAATCACAGTTAAATTGCACATGCACATATGCGGTCTCAGAGATTCATCTTCATTATACATATTTTGTGTATACATATATATATATATGATTACATAGAGATGGGAGATATGAGATTAGAACATGGGCCACAATATGATCCGAAGCGATTTGGAACTTTAAAATTTAATCAGTCTGACTGTGCAATAAAAACCTGGAAACTGGAAAGTGCTGGTGAAGTTTTCTAAACTCCTGTTGCTTTTGTAAGGGGATCAGGTATAAATGAAGGATGGATATAAACAAAAAAGTAAACAACAATTCATGGCTAATGCAGTAACATTTGATTTGAATAAAGCGCAACCAACACTTTAACAATGAATGAATTAAAAGGTTGAATAAAATCAAGTCTGTGATTAATTCCATCTGGTAAAACATGACTAACTTTAATTTGATATCTCATTCCCATCTCAAACCAAAGTATTAAGTAAGTTCATTTGCACCATCAGATGGGAAAGAAATGTCATCTGTCATCATAAATATTAAAGTGAAAGAATATCCGACATACGGTAACGTCTGCACAGACGCTATTAAAGACACAAGAAGGCGTTTGATCAACAAGCTTTTTATTGCAAGAAATAATGACACACAAGCACACACGCCAGCACGACAACAGTGGCTCCCTCAACTGATTCCTAAACGACACGCCCCCCATTCCTGGTCCGTTGATGGCATCCCGAAACAGTCAGACAACCAGAACACAAACATGCCCATCAGCATAACTTTAGTGTCGCTACATAGCTTTTATCTTGTCCTGAAGCTCTCATCCATGAGTTTGAAAGGCTTCAAGTTGGACTTAACTTTGGATGTGGTCCAACACCCAGTATAAATACCATACCAAATTGAAAATGAAGAAGTTATTTAGATAACAAACATATATATGAATGAAAATACACCCCATAGCCGATGGAAAACTGCATTTTTAAGGACGTCCACACGGACTCTTCACAGTTTTACGTGACGTCATCCTAAATAGCCAAATATGGTACCTTGAAGGATAATTGGTTATTTTTGAAGAATAACAATATTAAGAACAAACATGAGTGGCGCTTAAATAAAAGCTGGGACCTCATCTGGGCTGAGGTGCTTCTTTTAATTCTGTCACATCAACTTCTAATTATATAATGTTGTCATCTTTCATTTTTAGAGCTTCAGCTGACAAAAAGGTGAAGAATGGGGTGTTATTTCTATCAAGCACACATGCCAGTGAATTGGATAGTTCGCCTTCAGTAAATTGATGGGACTTTCCATTAATCCTGTATTTCATTACAGTATAGCATGCTTCCGTTGCTACTCACACAAAAAGGAGAACCGGGACACATGTACTAAAATCCCAATTCTTACGGGCATACTAGAATTACAACCCACCTGTTTTGTAGAACACACGTGCAACCTATCCCATAAAGCCTCAAAAGTCCAACACACGAGAGAGACATTTTTAATGTGAGAAAGTAAGCCAAAGAGACGTGATTTGCCTCAGGTAGTTCTTTTCTTTTCACATCTATGTAAATGTCACAACTTTTACTCCCCTGCCTAACAGGCTGAGAAGCTGTAAAAGCGCTCGGAGATGTTGACCTGTGCTGGATTATCTATTATTGGTTAGTGTTTTACTGCAGGACGAGTAGGGATAATAATGTGCCAGTGCTTATGGCATTAGGGCTCCGGTGCCAACAGAAACCATAGAAATCAGACCAAAAAACCACAAAACTAAACTAAAAGTGTCTCATTTTGGTGCAAAATTAATAATTACCACTGTAGCATCTAACTGTTAAAAGGAAGAAGTAAGTTTACAAAGATTATTTAAGAAGAAAGTTTCAATATTTCGAATATTAAAAAAAGAGAAAAGACCAAAGTTCATACTAGTAATACGTGATGCTAAACAATAGGGTATATATTGTAATTTTCACCTACATCACAAAAGCTGAGATGCAATTTTTATTAATTAAATTTATACTATATAACATCTTGTACTAATTATCAAAGTGGCCCTTGCATCCTTTCATTTTTCAGTACTGTATGTGGCCCTCAGTGGATAAACACCCATGTTGTCGACTGTAGAACTTTAAGACAGCACCTAACCGCCGGGTCTCTCCAATGTCGATTTGCGCTTGACGTTAGTTTTTCACCTACACAGACGACAGCTTTCATTGAGCTAAAATGGTCGGCCGAAACGCTCGAAAGTTTAGTTGTTTAGTTGTGGCTGAATCTGCATCACATGATGCATCACATGATGCAGATTCAGCCTCCCTCAACAAGAAGGTGACATGGTGCACGATATGTCTCGTAGGTACTTCATTTTGAGCTAGCACACACTGGTTTACCAGTAGTCTAACATCACTACAATTACACATCAGTCATCAATTTCTGCTTGAATTGTCCATCCATCCATCCATTTTCCTCCGCTTATCCGGAGTTGCTTAATTTGTATGGAATGTATTGGTGAATTTGTTAGTTATCATTTTATTTATGTTCTTGAAGTGTTTAATCCTTAATCACCAAGCTGTTCCGTTTACACGCATTACCTTTATAACCACACCCCCGTCGATCACCGTAAGTCAGGCATATCACTGACAATGCAGTTAATTATTGTACAGGATTTCCCCTGCTAGAATGTGCAGTGGTTACAATGCTTGTGCTGATAATCTTTTTTTTAATGATACTTGCCCTCACAGTGTCTGTCAAAAATAATTCTGGCCGGTTAGGTTCCCACTGATGGGCCCATGTTCCAAATGCACAGCCTGCCACTGTAGTACTATTCTGTTCAACATGACACATGTCACAAAAATTTCGTAAAAATAAAAATGCATTGTTTTCGGACAATTTCTTTAAATTGCTGGTTCGGGCAACGGGACGGAAAGTACAGACTCGGAATAGGAATCGGATTATATGTAAACTACAACCAACCCAAGGACAAGATAACATGCTGGGGCTCGTGTCTGACTCAGACAAACAAACAGAAACAAACATGACAAAACCAGGCAACTAAGATTATGAAAAAAAAATCATATATAATTAAGATTGCAAGAGGTAGGTGCATACAGTACAAGGGGTAAGTGCATACAAACTACTTGTTTATTTTGCTTTTAAATGATGTCCCATTTGTAAGGACCACGGATTTGTAGGATGAGCAGCACAGCTGAGTAGAGTAGCTCACAAGAGTGAGTGTAAACCTCACCTTTTATCATCCGTAGTATTATATTTTCACAAAGAGCAATATTAAAATGAAGAAATTAGAGTAGTCCATCTACAGCTTTTATAACAATACACAGTATAAATTTACTGTCCTCTGGAATTAAGTCAACAGGCATCCATTGCTGTCCGAGCACCAAGACGATTGTGTCGTGCCGACATCTAAATCAAGTCATGGTCTGGTGCTGCATGAGTGCTGCCGCTATTGCGGAGGGGAACATAAATTCCAAGTGACAGAATTGAAAAGCGATAAGTAGCTGGTGGATTGTAATAACCCTCAGCGCACACTACTGATCTACTTTAAAAATAGACGTAACTGTAGGTTAAATTCTGGTATTCTCTCTGTTTTATTGCCATTACAGTGTAGAGAGGCATCATTTGAGGATTGAAAACCTTCTACTCTCGTCCATATGCTTAGGTGCCCTCAAGCAATGCAAGCATGGGAGTATGCCAGCAAGAATGAATTAGATGCACATTGCGATGCATGCCAAATGAATGCAGAGCTTTTAATTAACTTTGGAGGTGATTACCGTAACACACTGTGAGCAAAGCCTCTACTGGGGCGGGGGGATTCTTACTCTAGTGAAAAGTAAATACTGATGGTACAGGTACAGGTAGAAGATGACCTTTTAGAACAAGGACTAGCCAGTAAATACAAAATTAATTTGAATTACTATGAGAGGTCTTATCGTGCTTTTAGTGTACCTCTGGGAGCTGGAATTTCTCAAGGGAAGAGTAACTGCTGCAGGTTTAGACGTATCATTATGTGATATTAAGCAGAATTTGACCCAGGAAAGATTCAAAAATCAGTGGTAAAAAATAAATAATCCTCTTACCCCGAACATGTAAGTGCTATACGATTATTTTTACAGACGTCTGTCCAGGTACAAAAAGGTTCAGTTCTTACAGCACTTTGCATGCTGCACTAAAGCTGAAGCTGGAGAGCGTGAAATGATACCACTGAGTGAGCCAGACTTCCTCTGTCACACACAGTATGCTCTCCTTAATAGCAATCATTCTTGATCACCAGTTCTTTAAATGGGCTTAAAGACGCAGAGTCCAGTGTTAAGTGTTTACATTTGCAAATTGCCAAGTATTGTCAAGTTAGTTTTGGGTGAGCGCATTCCTTTAATGTTCACCCTCTTCTTTTAGACCACAGCGATGCACGCTTGTGATGGAGAAATGCAATTTAGAGGTACAGTAATCCCTCGTCTATTGCGGGTGTTCTGTTCCAGACACCACCGTCATAGGTGAAAAACCTATAAATGAGTATATAAATCTACGGGATATTTTTTTCATAGTTTTTCCTATTTTTTAAAAATCTTTATAAATTTAAGCTTTTGTAAACCCTCCCAAAAATTATAAACCCTATAAAACTAAAATTACTTTCACCTGCTTTAGGTAAAAGAAAACATTTAAAAAAATTTGTTTTTAACAAAAAAAGCATTAAAATTGGAAAAAAATATAAGACGTATCTGCTCAGAAACCGGCGATATTGGGATGCATGGCGGTGTTCACCACGAACATCTCCTCGTTTTCTGTTTCACTCTGATGCAGTTATCCTGTCACTGCAGAGTAATGTAGATTTAATGTAGATTTGTTGCACGTGTCATCTGGATGGTCATTGTTCAAGAGGTTCTGTTTCTTTTCTCGTTGTTTTTCTTGTATGTTTATCATTATTAGTAAATATGTATGTATGTGTGTATACATATATATGCAAACTGTATGTGTGTGTATGTATGTATGTATTGCATGGATATGTGTATGTGCACAGTATGTGTATGTATACGTGTACAAATATGTGTATGTATAGGTGTATGTATGTATGTATATATACATGTATATATATGTGTGTGTATGTATGTATGTATGTATATATGTATGTATATGTATATATGTGTATGTATGTACATATATGTGTGTACATGTATATTAGTATTATCATTATTATTATTATTTTTATTTATTTTTTCTTTCCCCTGTATTTTTGCTCATTTTGCTCTGTGGCTGTTCTGGTTGTTGCTGAAGTTGTGATTATCACTGTTGTTTGTAATATGGTTGGAATGTGTTTGTGAGGTTCTTCTGCACCCTTTCTTGGATCCCCCACCCCACCCCACCTCCCACCCATCCCTTTTCAGGTCAGGTCCGGCATCGAAATGTGGCGCAACAAAATTCATAATAAACGCAGTCAAATGCCAAGGGAGACTCATTTGGATTATGAAGTCTCCCTTGGCAAAGAAATTTTGCTCAGCATTTAAAGGCAGCTTGACTCCCATATAGATGTTATTATGCTGGACAAGACAAAAAAAAGAAACTGGCGCTATAAAGAGGAGTCCGCAATATAGATTTTCCATAAAATATATTTTTTAATCCGCGATGTACCGAGGGCGTGACAGGAGAATCACGATATGGCGACCAATTACTGTATAACTTAGGTCACATATCCGTATCATTTTTATAACCATTAAGTTTTAAATTGTTATATCTCACCACATCTTGGATTTCATTTAACATTCGTCTAACATCTAACTTCCAAGCAAAAGGTTGTTCGTACCATAGGTGTGACATGCATTTGGGGACGTCCAGCAAAGTATCACTGTTTGAACAGGCTTCATCTTTTGATGCCATCCCCTAGTTGGGGGTCCTGAAAACAAATGTTGGCACCCAACAGTGGTACCTCGTTTTTTCGTACACCCTGGTTTTTGACAACAAACAATCTTTGTTTTTGTATAGTATTGGCTATTATATAGTCCAGGGCCCCGCAACCCCTGGCTTCGGAGCTGCTTGCAGATCTTTTGTTCTTCTGCTGTGGCTCCAGCTGGTTTATGCTTCTGTGTAACCACTACACTGTCATTAACACGCCAAAGTTCAGCGTTGGAGTTGAGCATGAGTTGTGCTATTCTCTTCTGAAGCGCTAAGGGAGATGTGTTGTGGTGAGTCAACTCAGTAATCCCTTGTTTATTCTGGTGAACTGGTTTCAGACACAGATAAATACATTTTCGCGAATTAGGAATCCTTATCTATAAATCAAGTATTTCAAAGAGCAAAGAAAACCTGTTTATGACCGTCTAAATATGTTTTTAATGTTAGAGCCTTCTAGATGTGAAACAACACCCCTATAGTCACTTTTACACTCATATTACCCAATATAGTGGACGTTAATAAAATTAAAAACAGTAAATTTCAGTGTGTTCAGGTCGCACCCACTAAACTATGAGCTACAGGTGTGCGTATCAGTAAATAGGATATTACGTGCACAGAAAGACGTTACATTTTTTTAACTTTTAATAAAATAAATGTTTTTCCCAAAAGTGCCACAACAATATTCAAACTGTACACAGCTAGTTAAACAGTGCAGAATAGTGCATGTAACTTAGATAACAACAGTTTACCTACCTACGAAAGTCATTGATCGCCGTCCTCTTGGGGAACTAAAACCACTAAAGTCGTCCTCTTCTATGTCAGAATTGAACAGCGTCCTAATTCCTTTGTCACACACAGTCGATATTCTGTCTCTTTCAGTGTGCTCTCAGTGTTTTCATCTGTCAGTAGTCCTACGCAAAGCAGCCATGTTTCCTTGTCTTGAAAGCCAAATCCATTACCTTCCATCCATTCATTCATTCATCTTCTATGCTGTTTATTCTCAAATCCACTGCATTTAACTTGGAAGCGGCATCATATCCATTTCTTTGTGTAGACTGGTGACTACCAGGCAGTGCACAACACGTCTATGCGGCGGCATGCGCCCAAACGGTGGATGCGACACACCATAAACAAAAAGAACAGGAAGAGGGAGTCCTTATTTCGGTAGTGTAGGTGGCAGTATACACCTAAACATTAGTTGCCACACGCCATAGACAAAAAAGAAGAAGAAGGTCGCCTCTTTGTTAGCAGGGTAGATTGATATATTATTCATCTCCAAGAAGACAACAGTGGAACCGGTTGCAAATGGTTGTTTTGATGCTGAAGGTTGCTAATCCCTGGTATAGTCAAATACATTGCGCCTAAAAACATTTGCCCATGCATCATTCTGTGGAATCTAGTGGCCAAACAAAGAATCCCACCATGGTGACTTAGTCTTGTCATGTTATTAATACACTGTTAAAGTCCAACTGTGTCTGCCCTGCGATTGATTGGCGACCCGCCCAGGGTGTACGCCTCCCGCCCAAAGTCAGCTGGGATAGGCTCCAGCATACCAGCGACCCTAATGAGTATAAGCGGTATAGAAAATGTATGGATGGATGGAGTCCATAACGTGCCTATTACAAACATTTTATTACCGTATTTCCTGGACCACAAGCCTGTATTCGCGCGCTCAAAGTATGCTGTTCAACGCACTCTTAACCTTAGCTTTTTGTAACATAGGGATGGCAGAAAATCATTTTATCTCCAAAAGGGAGCAGCCGTTTTCAGATGCTCCTGCTCTGGAAGCCATTTTCAAAAAATACAGTTTCAGGGCACCCAGAATGCCATTTCTGTATGGATGAAAAAAATGAAATACTGCCATTTTGACCTGAAAACGTTTCCGTGTGTATAGCCCCTAATTTACAAATATAAGACATTCAGAAGACACAATCAAAGATGCTGTGAATGATATACAGTATTTTACTCTGGTCACTAGGTGTCAGTCATCTGCAGAGTGCATATGTTACTGCAATGCTCCGTGACACACATAAGCATTAGACTTGATTGCTGGAAGAACAGGCTTTTCATGCAGGCTTTAATTGTCTCACAACAGGTATAATAATCACTAATAAAAATCCCTAATAAAGCATGGGATTGCAACCCTAACCTAAGTCAAGATAAAACCCAACTCTGAACCCCTCATGTCACTTCCTATCCTCCCCTCACTCATCTCCACTAAGGAACACCGTTATAGCAACACACACACGCATGAATCTTGTCTTAAATGATTTATTATTATGTTTGCTATGATGGGTAATGAGAGTGAAACGGTGTTATTTCATGTTTAGAGGGCTCTAATAATGTTAAAACCGTATCTAGAGGTTTTCTATGATGTAACTACAAAAATATTTCATTGAAAATAATAAAAAATAAGAGTGTCTGAAACAAATTACTTTGATTTACATAATTTGTTATCCAAAAAATAATTTGATTCTGCATTTGCTTTTGATGTAATATTTTTCCTAAGACACACCAGGACCCTGTAGATGTTGCCTTCTTTTGTGATGTAATTCATTTGCAAGTGGTGAGGTATATGTCCCGCTCTGCGTTGACACGGGTTATATTATTAATTAATATTGTTATTTTCACGAGGTATCTCCTTTTGTTTTGTTTACTTACCTTGTGTCTGTCTTTTTAGATTTTGGCCACTCCTTCTGGCGGAGCTATGAGACATCCCACAGCAGTGGTCAATCATCATCATCATCATCCTCACTACCTTCTTAGGCTCACCTGCAGCGACTGGATGGCACTCGGCTATTCCTCATCCCTGAGTCACCTCGACATACTTCTCTTGCTCCGTGCTAGATATTCCGGCTGGTATTAAGAGGTGCCATCCAGTCCAGGTCTGGCGTCCACGGCTGTTCGTCTAATAGCTCCGCCTGGTGGCCTCTTGCTTAGAGATTGACTTCCTTGTGCTTTTTTCCGCGGTGTCATTTCTGTTAAACCCCCCTTCCGGGGACACCGTAGTTTTTTGTTGGACACTTTGTTAAAATTGTTAAAGACTGTTTGGACACAGCCTCTTGTCCCTCTGCATCTTGGGAGTCCAAAACAAGGTCCGACCGCACCTCGTCACAGTATAAGTGTTTCAGTCAGAAGCCACTCTAGGGCAGACATTGCAGGCAGCATCTGAACGTTATTTGACCCTTTTTGCAGATGTAATAAACTGCTCAATTTACATATCTTTAGCTGGTGCATTCTCTTTGGACAGAATTTCTCCACAACACCACCAATATACACTTTTCATTCATTCGTTTATTTTCTATACCGCTTATCCTCATTAGGGTCGCGGGTATACTGGAGCCTATCCCAGCTGACCTTGAGCGGGAGGCGGGGTACACCCTAGACTGGTCGCTAGTCAATCGCAGGGCAGACAAACAAACATTCACACTCACATTCACACTCTAATGGACAATTTAGAGTCGTCAATTAACCTAACATGTTTTTGGAATGTGGGGGGAAACCGGAGTACCCGGAGAAAACAAACGCAAGGGGAGAACATGCAAACTCCACAAAGAGATGGCCAAAGGAAATTCAAACCCTGAACCTCCTGACTGTGAGGCCAACGTGCTACCAACTCATCCACCGTGCGGCCCAATATACCCTTTTTTTCTAATTTAGATTAAGGCTCAACCCTAGTAAGGATAAGTGGCTTGGAAAACGGATGGATGGCTGCAACTCAGCTTGTCTTTGTTGTTATAGTAACGGTAATCACTCCAATATAAAGGTAAGGGCACCCCGCAACTCCAATCAAGCCAGCCAATGATGGACAAATTCAAGATAAAGAGAGTTTTGCATTGAAATTGAGCCAAATCTGTGTGGTCTAATCCCAGCGCATTTGATTTTCTGTTGTGACGGAATTCTACGGGGGGAAATGTCTCTTTCACTTGAAAGTATAATATGTTCTTCCTTTTAACATCTTTAAGATCTTTATGAAACAGATTTTTCAGATTCGGCCTCAAAGCACAAGATTATGGCTGAAACTCTATCCCGGATTATCCTTGTGGCCTGTAATACCTGCACAGCTCCATGTGAAATGAAAGTTAAAAGCACCAAAAATGGGATTTGTTTGAGCACACCGACAGATACATTCCCATGGATAAACTACACTATTGTAGTTTTGACATAAATTAAATTAAAGCACGCTAACTGGCATCTAAAATAGGAAAGAAAGACAGCAGCAGTCACATCATGCTCATGTAGCTTGGCTTCATGCCCGCAGGGTAGAAGTACAATTTATGTCTGTCTTGCCTCCATGGGAATAAAACAATCAAAAAGAAATGTGGACTTATAAATGAACAGCAAAGGTGGGTTCCATTGTTCAGATGGTGGATGGATGCTATCATTGTGAGTCATATTAAAGTTATATCCGATGCAATTTCATGTCTGGACTGAACATTATGGATTAAAATGTTGCATGTGGTGAGAGGACACCAAGTATGGTGTGATTTACAATCATTGGACACTTCATTTTAGGTCCACCTGCACAATCTAGTGACATTCAGTAAGAGCTGCATGAAAAATGAGCACAGACATTCAATGTCTTCAACTATTATTATAAAATAAATTATTAATATCACGACAAGTATTGCAAATTATTGTAATTTAAATGTTAATACAACCATTAAGACTAATTATATATTGTACATATGTATAATATATTTATATAAATATATTTCTAAATCAGTTGTTTGGATCAGCAATTTCAGTTAAATCTATCATATAGCTGACAAAAACAGTGATATTAAGTATAAATGAAAGTTTTTAGGATTTAGAAAGTGTGCAATAATTATTTGAACAAAATTAGGTAGGTGCATAAATTTGGGCACCCCAACAGAAAAATTATCTCAATATTTAGTAGATCCTCCTTTTGCAGAAATAACATCCTCTAAACCAGTGGTCGGAATTGTTTGGGCTAAGAGAGCCCAAAAAGCCATCCATCCATTTTCTATACCGCTTATAGGGTCGCGGGGATGCTGGAGCCTATCCCAGCAGACTTTGGGCGAGAGGCGGGGTACACCCTGGACTGGTCGCCAGTCAATCGCAGGGCACATATAGACAAACAAACATTCACACTCACATTCATACTGATGGACAATTTAGAGTCGCCAATTAACCTAACATGCATGTTTTTGGAATGTGGGAGGAAACCGGAGTGCTAACCACTGAGCCACCGTGCGGGCCCTATGAAAGCCACATAATTTCAAATGTATTTCCGTGAGAGCCTTATATCATATTTTGTAACAGTGATTTCAATTAAAAGTGTGCATTCTTAAGCAAGTAATTACTTTAATAATTTTTAATTAGTCTCTGAATTTAATGGATTAAAGTGCTGAGAAAGTTTGATATTTTGAATGTTATTTCTAACGCTGATTCCTGTCAGTTTTTACTTTAAAATGTCACCAAAAAAATTATTATATATTATAAAACAAAAATATATTTAATTCCCAAAATTACAAATTTATATTGCTTTGTTTGCTTCTCATAATATGACGGTATTAAAAAAAANCCCACATTCCAAAAACATGCATGTTAGGTTCATTGGTGACTCTAAATTGTCCACAGGTATGAATGTAAGTGTGAGTGGTTGTTTGTCTATATGTGCCCTGCGATCGACTGGCGACCAGTCCAGGGTGTACCCCGCCTCTCGCCCAAAGTCTGCTGGGATAGGCTCCAGCATCCCCGTGACCCTAATGAGGATAAGCGGTATAGAAAATGGATGGATGGATGGCATTACAAGTTTATTTTAAAATTGAGATGTTTTTCTCTTAATACTTTGATTTTCTACTTGTAAAATTACAGGAATGTTTTCAATTTCCGCTGTTTTTTAAAATTTTCCCATTGTTTTAACTTTTCTTGTTATTATGACTTTACTCCTGCAATATTTTGACTTTATTCTCCTTATATTATAACATTTTCCTCAACCTAATTTTCCAAAAATTCCTACTTTTTTGGTTGGATTACAACTTTTTTCCCCCTAATATTTTGACTTTATTTTGGTAAATTCACTGCTGATTTTTCCATCTTTGCGGTTTCCTTTAAAATTCTAATTCAAATTAAAATTATAAATTGTAATGTTAGAACGTCCAGCAGGCCAATAAATCATTAAGACTGCACTTTGACCACCTCTCTTGTAAAGCCAGATATGCTACATATATTTAAAAAAAAAACTAAATTAAAAAAAATAAATGTTAATACATCACACCACATATTTTCAATAAAATTCAGGTCCGGGGGTTTGAGATTCCATTCCAGAATGTTGTACCTGTTCCTCTGCATGAATGCCTTTGTAGAATTTGAGCAGTGTTTAGCGTTGTTGTCTTGTTGAAGTGTCCAGCCCCTGGGCGACTTCAACTTTGTCACTGATTCTTGAACATTGTTTTCCAAAAAATCTGCTGATACTGACTGGAATCCAGTCAGTTTGACTGAGTTTAACAGTTCTCACGATCCCTCATTTCTGCCTGTCTGAGAAACGACAGGTCTTAACCAAAACTGTGATTGTGGTCTTTCATTACCTCACTATGTTCCTCATAGTGGAATCTGACAGCTGGAATTTCTGAGCTAGCTTTTTGTGTCCTTACACCAAAACCATGGTGTTGAACAACTTCTGTTATTAGGTCATTTGATAGTTCTTTTGAGGCTCCCATGTTGCCACACTTTGAAGAAAATGCATAGAGGAGAAAAACTTGCAATTGGGAACCTTAAATACCTTTTTGTCATGACTGGTGTATGTAGGTCAAAGTTCAACAACAGGTCAAGGGTCAATGAGCTTACAAACAAATTTTGTGTTCCAATAATTAGTGCTAAAGGTTTTAAAATCAATAAAACAAGGGTGCCCAACTTTATGCACCTATCTAATTTGGTTTAAAAAAAATTGTTGCACACTTTTTGTAAATCCTAACATCTTCATTTCACTTCTCAAATATCACTGTGTTTGTCTGCTATATGATATATTTAGCTGAAATTGTTAATATATAAAGAAAAATTTTGAAAATGATCAGGGATGCCCAAACCTTTGCATACCCCTGTATATATACTGTATGTGTGTGTATATACTCATATTTATTGTATGTGTATTGTGCATTTTGCAATGTATTTTGGGCTTTGCACATACCATAAATGGCCCCTGTGCCACACTTTGGACACCAAAATATACCCTACTGTGTTTTCATTTATTAATGCACAACCTTGTGCAACTTTGACCTATTAACGCTTACACATTTAAAAAATAAATAAAAGAGATCAACAACTGTTTTTTTGTCATCTTTGAAATAAATTTACATTGTTTTCTATATTGGGATCTCAAAGTAGACACTCCTGTCGTCACTAATAATTCTGGCTCCCACGACCACCGGGTTCTCAATAAATGGTGATGGCATCTCCGAACGAGTTACACAGAGAGCACGGCGCCTTCGCAGCCGATTTTAAGATGAAAGTCTTCATCAAACATCTTCATTTTACCTTTTAAATGCTGCTTACATTGACAGACAACAACAGATGGACATTCAGCATGAGCAGCTGCAGCGGCGGTGATTGTAATTCCTGTTGTTTCGAGGTGCTGGGCTCTAAATTCGTAGACCAGGCGCAGAAGAGACGCACCTTCGCTTCTGCCTCGCCAATGGGCGAGTTTTAGGCTCATTTTGCAATTCCGTGCCATTTCCGACAGAAAGCATGGAGACGGCGTGACAGAGGCAGACGGCACAGTCAATACAGATCAAAATGTTTGTGCTGATTCAGATCTAGTGGTAATTTGGTTGACTGGCCAAATTACCACTAGACCGGCTGCAATTTGCCTTACGCCGAGAGTGGACCAGGTTGGAGCTGGCGAGCTTTCAGCGCACCTCCGGCGAAGCCCTTTGACACGAAATTGTCATTACGCCAGGCTGAGTCCGTCGGGACCTCCCCCAGCTGCGCAGCCACACCAATCGCGGTGGACCTCGGTCTACCAGATTACCAAATTGGCTGCGCACTGTTTTACGCTGGACAAAATTACCATTGCGCAGCCTGTGCCACTCACAAAATTAGAGTCCACTGACTGAATTGCTAACACTTGCCAGGCATAGCAGCTGCATTAGGCAATATAAAAAGGAATGCTCTGATTAGCCGAGAGCTTGTCACTCCAACTACATGCAGATTCCTACGGCAACTCCAAAATGAGAGCACAAGTGTGTACAGAGAAAGCAACAAAACATACAAGCGTAATTAAGGGTCAAAAAGCATGTTGAGTACAAAAAGAAAGGGAAAATATATTTTAATAGATTATCTTATATTTTGACTATTGTAGCACTGTAAAGATTGTGAGTTAACTGGGATATTTGCCACAATACTTGATAAATTTATTCATTCAATGATTTAAAAAAAAGGTGGATAATTTTGCCTGCTTCATAAATGGACACGTGCATGCATGTGTTTTTTTTCCTTGTCGTTTTTTTACCTCACAGGCTGGATGACAAGAGGGTTCACTCTGCATCAGTCTGTGCAAATGGAGAGTGTAACCCATCCTCTCAGACATTCACCCTCTTTGTCCCAGTACGTAGAGGTGGCGCTACTGTTAATATGATTTTTGGAATTGGCCAATAAAACGGAATCTATTATTTATATACGGAATCTTGCGTAAATTGACAGAAGGTGAATGAATGAATGTTCGCATAGGGAATTATTTCCCCGGCAGACGGCTCAATTGTGGCATAATCTAAAAACATTAAAACACCTCCACCCGGACGCCAAAAAAACACAGGCAAAAGTTGGCGGAACCTTCTCTTTCGCTGTGGCATTGTTTCGATAAGCTTCTTCAATGTTACAAGATTTATTTCCATCCAGTGTTGCATTCATTTTTCACCAAGATCTTGCATTGATGCTGGTAGAGTCTAACTGCTGCGCAAAGCCTTCTCCAGCACATCCCAAAGATTCTCAATGGGGTTAAGGTCTGGACTCCATGAGTGAAAATGATGTCTCATGTTCCCTGAACCATTCTTTCACAATTTGAGCCCGATGAATCCTGGCATTGTCATCTTGGAATATGCCCGTGCCATCAAGGAAGAAAAAATCCATGGAGGGAATAATCTGCTCATTATTCAGGTCAGCTGACCTCATTCTTTGAGCACATATAGTTGCTGAACCAAGACCTGCCCAACTGCAGCAACCTCGTACCTATTTGCTTACTTAAATACAGGTGGCAAATTTTTTTTTTGGCCAGGCAGAGTATTATATTTAACTATAATTTGTAGGACAATTATCATCCAGCAAAATTTCTTATCGTGACAGGCCTATTTGGCACGCTGAGGGACACGATTAATGTTTTCCGTGTGTTTTGTTAATATGTGTGTTATGTTTGTTATTTCCCATGCTGCTTTCAACGTGCGTAGCATTGCATTTCTGACACACTGAAAGAAGTAAGCTTGTATGCCTCTAATGTACATTCACACACTAAAATGTCAATGTTCAGCTGTGCCTTTGGATTTTGTCACAATGGAAAGTAGGTGACTACAGAAAATGGTTATTTGATATTTTGTTATATAATTAGCAAACCACTACTGTTGTCTTTTTTTGTTTTCTGGAAGTGCTGTTCCTTATTGTTGGTTCAAGTCAGGATAACCGGCATCTATTAGAAGCAATACTTTGGTAGCGACAGAAGAAGTCGAAATAGCAATATTTACATTGATTAAGACCTAAAAATCTCGGTTGTATTTCCTTAATGCTGCACATTGAATGTCCAGTCGGGAATTAAGACCCACATATAAATATATTTTGTTCTTTCTTATGCTTACTTCTTTTTTCACAGTGAAGCACTGACAGTCTCACAATATCTTTAATGGCTTTGTGCCAAATACAGTATAAACAACTGGACACAGGTTAGCAGAGAAATTGTTGTCATAATTTGTCAATTTTATGGGAATAATCATCTTGCCTGCTGCTACCCCCACCCTGCTGCTTTTTGCATGCTTAGGAAAAAAACACATACAAAACATACTGATGCAATTATGATATAATTATGATCACTACAAGTCAACCCCTATGCTTGATTCTGGGATCTAATGGGCACATAGGTATGGCGTTTTTATGCAATTATCATTGGCATGAAGGTCATTCAATTTGGACCCCTAATGATTTTTTGAACCATTAGTGCAGATGTCCAGTGCTGGTCCCAAGCCCAGACAAAACCTAAGCCAAAACCACTAATGCAATGACAACAACTGACAGGAAAAGCCAAGAAAGAAAAAATAATAATTTTTAACTGTTCTTTTTGCAGAGTGGTATAATTAATATGTTAACCTTTACAAGTTAGAATTTATTTGATTTATGGTGGCATTGAAGGCTCCAGAATGCCTGTTAATTTGACTAGACCAAGCCCTCAGAGGTTTGCTTACGTTGTTTTCCAGTGGTTTGGGCGGCAGTCGCCTGTTTTGTTTTTATAGTAGAGATTATTGATCGACCACCTCCTTGTTATCCTTACATTGTCCGCCAGTAGTGTGCAATCAGGACTGGCGTAAAAAAATATAAAAGCAGTGACCTACATTTTATAATTTGTTTCATGGGGTTGTAATCATTTATTTCCACCAGTCTATAATCTTCATTTAATAGCATGTCTCTTGGCTGCATTGCTTCCAGTAGGTGTATGTTAGGATTTTTTGTCCAATCAGATTTCAGCTTCTGTGGGTTGCCATATCAAAGTAATCTGCCCTTGGCTTTCAGAATCAGGTAGTGCTGGCCCATGTCACATAAGCACTGAGCAACGGGGGTGTTTTTTAACAAATTTGATTCGACTTTCACAGTGACATCAGGGTTTTTCCATCCTCTGGTTCATCAGAGCAAAACAGTTTGAGAAGCTAAGTTACACCCTGACAAAAAAAAATGACATTAGTGTGTGTGTGTCTAGTGTATCTTTGTTACATACAATTTCTGCACATATCTTAAGAGATGAAATGATGGCTTAGTGACACTCAGTAGACCTGTAATTTTCTGTGCATTGGACTGATGTATTACTTTGACCTTGGGTGATACAGCTACTTACACAATGGAGAACCTTCCCTGGATAGTCTAAATTTCTTCTTGCCTTTCCCAAGGGTAGCTGTCCAGCCTTGTAAATTCAGGGAAATATAAAGTATAAGACACCGGCGCATATAATTGTGCATCGTGTCTAAATAGGCTTGGCTGTATCACAGTTTATATTTGGAGTAACATCTGGAAGGTTACTGCCTATTGTACGCCTTCATATTCAAAATGAAGCTGAAGTATTATGCATCATGTAAGTTTGAGCAAATAGAAATGAACATCTAGAATATTTCCGTGTTGGGAGGGATGAACTCAGAAATATCTTTACCTAGTAATTAAAAGCCAAGTTGTCTGAAGCATGTTGAACATCTTGGAATTAACAAGCCAGTATGTGGTTGATATCCTTCAACTCAGCCACATCTTGACTCTGCCAAGGAATCCACTATTCATGTAAATACATTCGTGTTTATAGAACCTGCTGGGGCGAGTGCTATGATGGTTTCGCCTGAAGCTGCCAATTCAAATTCCACCTTAGATGTTATGTGGGCACGTGCGTTAGGGTCGCACGAATTACAGATAATAAGATGTTGGTAAGATGATATGTCCTTTGAACTTCTGATCGGGTTGGATGAAGTGCACTGCATCATATATCAGTGCGCATAGGTCGTACACTACTTATAAAGTACAAGATGTCTTAGTTTGCAAGATTTTGAGCACTTGACACTAGGGGCCTGATCTACTAAAGGTTTGCGTGTAAAACAACACGTGCAAACTAGATTGTGTGTGCAAAGCTGATCTACTAACAGGGTGCACTGAGAATTGCGTCTGTCAAATGAGCGAAGAGTCCGTTTGCGTCTTTGCCTTCATGAATATGCAGAATATATGTAGATTATCAGAACGCAGAAAATATTGGGAGGAGGAGATGCAAATGGTAGGTGCAAAGTGGTGCATTCACACGACTGGGGTCATTGTAGCGAGAAGCAGGCAGGTGCAATGGCAGACGACAGAAAGAGCGAGAGAATCTACCATGCACAGGTCAACATATTTGGACTGTCAGAAATAAAAATGGTAGAGACACATCATTCATCCAGCAATGGCATTTTTGAGCCATGTCTTGAAAAAAAACACAGCATTCACTTGCGTCTGGATCATTCAGGCGCACTAGTGCGAGTGTAGTAACAAGCTGCGCTGTGGATGTTTGTGTGGATTTCACTTGGACATGCAGCTATCTAAGTAATGTGTAAGGAGACAACAATCCAAGCGCATTTTCCCCATATTCATATTCATTCATTCATTCATTCATCCATATTCATATGAATATCATAACCTAATCCCAATAAATCGTACATTTCACTGCTTGTGGAATATAGTAAAACACGTATATTTCCTGGCGCTGCCAAAAATAGCTTGTAACATTTTTTTTTTTTATTAATTACGTTGAACAACATGCCACACCTCTGTTATGACAGTGGATTGTGGCACAGTGTAGCATCCCCACACCGAGTCTGATGCCTTTAAATGACATTAATCTGACTTGAGCACATTGACAGAAGTGCAATTCCAACTCACAAACATGTCTGTCTGTCCTCAACGCCACCATGCGGCGCATTCACAAGCACTCTGAACATCACAACATCTTTATTGTGTGCTGCCAAAATGAAGGGAAAAAAGAACAATTTTTCAGTGGATATGATTATTATTCATTATTATTATTTGTTCTGGAGAATCCCCCAAAATATATCCAAAACAAATAAATTCTACTTAAATTCCGTGGTGTCTTTGAACACGACCTCTTCTTTCTCAGTATAACATTGTTAAAGTGTGATTCGAATGTTCTGCTACTATTAAGGAGATTAGTGTTATGCAAATAGATTTTCCGACAAGTATGCTATCTTTTAGCTTGATATACATTTCCAGTTCATTTGGAGCTGTTAATATATACAAATACTGTGTATATAATCATGACCAGTCATCTATCTTTATTTTAATTAAATACAGTAAAAATTTAGACAGTTAAACATGGTGAATAATCACGATAATTCATTAAATTTATTAATTCATTATTTTTTCATCAAAAACACCGATAGACATTTACAGTAACATATGAACATCATACAAGTCACACTGGAGCACGTCGTATGGTGCAATTCACATGGCGAAAAAGGACATTTTTCTTATTATGATATGATTATTATGTTATTGTTTTACAATAATTATATATATTTTTTAAAGCTGTGAGACTCCTCACCATACACTTTAAACACTTTTCTCAGACATGCATTAACATTTTCTCCAGTTTATCTCTTGTTTAAACACTCTCTAAGTTCAAATATGAGTAGATTTTTAAAAATAAGTTTAATGGGGACGCAGAGAGAGAGAACCCACGTGCAGGTCAAAGTCTTTATTATTATTAAATGATACTATACAGCGTCAGAACGAGAATCAACAATTCTTCAACACCAAACGAAGCGCCTAATGGTGCCCTACAGCTGCGTAACTTCTTTCTGCATGACCAGAAGTCCAACTTTTGGTGCGATGGTTAGCATCCTGCTCTACCTAGTGGTTGCGGCCGCAGGTGCTTTTAACAAATGCAAAGTGTTTTGTCGACATGGTGGGTGTCATCGGGGATAAAACTTGCAAACACACAGCACTTCAGAGTCACACTACCACCAATGTAACATTTATGTAAATTTGGCAATTCGAACACATCTTGTACTACACAGGAGGTCATGGAGGAGACCGACCCAGAATACAATGCGTGGGTTCTCCCTGAGCCAATCAATCAGGATGCAGAACACAATGCACATCATACGCTGTTAGGAACATTTTAAGGCAATACAACAATGTGGTGCATTAGTCAAGATTCATACTTACTACAAAGAAAGTATATACAGTACTTTCCCAATGATAATAATAAACAGATAATAACTTGTAAAGAGGTTGACAGGAAAGTTGACAGAAACCGTTTTATGATGAGTGACCATAGACAATGTATGAGTTAGTGGTCAGTATTGTGGTCAGTATTATGTCTATTATATTAGGTAATTCACTTATAACCACAATAAGCGAAGAATCACTACATATTAATTGACTAAATACAATACATACACCAAAATAGTATTATTACCACTATTATTACCATTATTTGCGCCTGTTAGAAATTGTGCTAGCAATGATTGTAGCTCACGCCCACTAATAGTATGTGCTTTCATTTCTAGCACTTGTTATTTGGAATCGTATATCAGGCTTTAAATGTTGCATCAGCCTGTCTCACAGCGTGATGAGCGGTAAGGTGCAGGGAGCAAGCAGCAGAATACAATTCCGAAGCCAAGAATCAGCGTGATTTAGTTTGTTCAGCGCCCTCCTGCTCGGCGTAGGTCACAAGCAGAGGTAAAGGTGCTGACTTTACAAATGTAGATGCCGCTAATTGAAAATGAATACGACGCATACGTGAGATAGAAAAACATCAAAGTGCTGTCTTTTCCATTAAGGCATGACTCATTTTCAAGCAGTATGATGAAGATCTCACCTTGCTTCTGATAGATCATGAAGTTCTTTTAGGGCTTCTCTTTTAGGCGAGGATTATGATGCAGACCAATTTCAGTAACTTTCTGAATTTGGCAGCACATGACCAGAGGATAAGTGCTTCACGGATGGGTATTCCACCATGCACTGCCAGGATTGCAAAACCATTCCCAGGCTGTCATAATGGTATCATGTCAGTCCAGTTGGCCAGGTGGCAAAACTTCCTAGTAATCGTGTATTTTTTTTAGCTTGTTATGGAAACAGGTCATTGACACCTTGCACGAACAGTGCAACCTCTTAGGTCAAACTCAATAGGAATGCTGGTTGCTCTCCCATTTGTTGATATGAAAATATTCCTATTCATAGACAACTGTTGTACATTAATGCTGCTAAACAAAAAATAAGTTCAATAGTGTTAATTTATTTTAATTGACGTAGTAAAACACGGTGACACTGCGACTCATTTTTTGTGAGTCGCAGTGTCACAAGTGTAAAAATAAAGTAATCAGTGTAAAAGGTAAAATCAGTAAGATTGAACAAAAATACCATTTATGTATGGTGCACATATATATTACTGCTTTGAATGGGAGTATGCTTATTTTTTCTAACTTCTGGTATACAGTATTCCAACTTCCAACAACAGAAGATCTAGTGAAGTCATCGAAAGACAAATAAAAAGGGAACAGCACTATATTTATTGTTGTTTATTATGTCTTATTTTCTACTATTTACTCTGCTTTTGTTTGTTTTGTTTTTTTACATAATGATACTATATTCGGGTGCATGGTTAAATGGTCTCAACTTGAGCAAATACATTTTTTTAACTGACTGACATCTTTTAAAACAATACATGTCAATTGAAAAATATCATTCATTTATTCATTTTCTATACCGCTTATCCTCATTCGGGTCACGGGTATGCTGGAGCCTATCCCAGCTGACATTGGGCGGGAGGCGGGGTACACCCTGGACTGGTCGCCAGTCAATCGCAGCGCACATATAGACAAACAAACATTCACACTCACATTCATACCTATGGACAATTTAGAGTCGCCAATTAACCTAACATGCACGTTTTTGGAATGTGGGAGGAAACCGGAGTACCCGGAGAAAACCCACACATGCACGGGGAGAACATGCAAACTCCACACAGAGATGCCCAACGGAGATTCTAACCTCCTGACTGTGAGGCCAACATGCTACCCATTCAGCCACTGTGCAGCCCCTTGAAAAATATCGAATCGCGATAACTCGCATGTTGCGCCGCACGGTGGCCGAGTGGTTAGCATGTTGGCCACACAGATCTGGAAGGGTTCAAATCTGGGTTCAAATTGCCACATCTCTGTGTGGAGTTTGCCTGTTCTCCCCGTGCATGCGTGGGTTTTCTCCGGGTTTCCTCCCACATTCCCAAAAACTCTTTTACGGAGACCCCCACACACACAGACACACTTTTACGCACATTTTATCACACTTTTCTAAGTCTGACCATTTCAAATACTGTGCGTGGAAGTATCACACCGTGGGTCTTTGTCATCTTTGACAAGCAGCAGTTCAAGCACAAACGCTAATAAATGACAACGATAACACTGATTCATTTCCCCGTGAGCCTTCGCTGCCATCTCATTGAGTGCTGTGTGTGTGTTCGCTCACTTCGGCCTTTGTTACACTGACACAAGCCCCCCCAAATAGCTGTGCTCCTCGGCTATGCCCGTCAGTAACTAGCTGCTCGAAACCTAAATTTTAACACTCCAACACAGTAATTGGGACACTTGTATGCCAAGGTACTACTGTATAAATGACAATTAAAAAATATCTGCAGCTCTCAGTACCTTCTTCCTGGCACTTGAGACTCTGTGACAACTCAGCTCACAACAAGTCGATAGAAATAACTTTGCGCTTTGAAGCTAAACTTACCATACAAAAAATCCATTTTCCTTGTCCATTTCTGCTCAATATTTGCTCCCAGTTGTGGCCCGACATCAACGGCCACACTGCTGAGTTTCCTCAAACTACGGTGTGGGCTGAGGGTCAAACCAGACGTGTGCACGTTAATTGCCCGTCAAAAATAAAAATGGTCACGTTAAAGAGACTTTCCTTTAAGTCATTATTAACACGTTAACTTTGACAGCCATAATTAATACACATAGTTACACGTCCTACAGTATGTGCATGGTAGAAGATTTTATTAAGGTATTTTGTTAAGGAAATGACGGGGAACATAACTGAATGAAAATATAAAAATTGCACTAAATAAGACCTTATAATGGTGCAATAATGTTATACCAACGATGACGATGACTGAAATACTTATTCACTCTTTTTAACTTACATAGAGGTCAGACATACAGTAAATTGTGTATTACTTGTTTTAATGTAATTTTTTAAATTAGCTGTTGAACGAGCCACCCAGGATAGATCTGCAACCCACTTTTGGGTTTTGACCGTCCAGTTGAGATGTGAACTGTTATAATGGAAACCACTTAAAAAAAATTCATCATGGCCAGGGGTCGGCCACCTTTACCATCAAAAGAGCCATTTTGCCTCTTCTTCCAGTAAAAAAAAATGTTTGGGAGCCGCAAAACATTACAAAACTTATAATTTTGTAATGTCACCTGTTAGAACCACAAAATTCAACTAACAAATGTAATTTAAACACTGAACTGATTTCTGCACTGAATTGTCATCCATAACCATTCCATTGATCCTGTTCTTGACTGTCTTTGCAAAAAGTGAAATTCTTTTATTTTCTGAATAATTTTCTGTTTATTATTTTAATATTTAGTACATATGTATATACTGTAGGTTCTGATATTTTTATGAACGATTTCATGTATTTTGTAACTGTGAATGGCTTCCCATCTCATGCACAGCCCAGTGTTGCCAATTTGGCGATTTTCTCATTAAATCTGGAGACTTTCCACACCTTCTTTTCTCTAATCAACTAGAGACATGATATAAGGCAAACTGTATCATCAGATACAGACGGATACGCCTCATCATGCATGTCTACACAAACAACACAAATGATATAGTGCATACACTACAAAAACATTTAAAAAACAATAACTATGGTATGACCAGAGATTGGAGACTCGAGTTGTAATTTATAGGATTTATGCATTGCTTGACAAATGTCCCAAAAAGACTCGACTTGACTTTGACTTGATATTCTTGACTTTAGACCTAACTCGGACTTGAGCTAATTGACTTGAAATGACTTGTTTTTGGTTTAACGCTTTGTATTTTTCAAATACCCAAAATGTACCTGTATGACTGTATTTTAACAAGTCGGCTTTCAGCTGCTGGATTTTACGCAGCGCTCACTTCAACGCAATCTGGCAGACCACAACATGGATAAGTCTGGAAGACACCGAAATATTTTGTGAATGTTTGTTTATATGTTTCCAAACTGTGCCCGTAACACAGAAGTGAAACTCAAACATCACAGAAAAGTCGTTTTTATTTATCCTCTTCCTGTTGAAGAGCCTCAGTTACCGCTGAAGTTATGTTCTCCTGTTGACCCAGGTTAAGGGTCACACAAGACCCCTGTGTTTATAGCTGTCTCAGTCAATGCCTGTTAAATAAAGCATTAAAATCATCAGAATTTCGAGAATGAATTCGTAAATTGACGACAATAAAATTGTATATTTACGAGAAATGATTGTCTTATTACGCGAGTACAAACGTAACTTTACGGGAATAAAAGTCATAACGTCATTTTACAGGCATTGCCTGAGACCGCTATGAACCGGAGAGCCGTGTGTGGAGGGGCGGGTACCAGAGAGTAGCGGTGCGATGATGCTAATCCATGCTAACCTGCTTGTGTCCAACTGCTCTGTTTTCTTGCCCGAGTATCCACCCTGTTCCTGAGGCCGCTGGCGTAGAACGGGTTGTGGGTGGAACTTCCGGTATAGCAAGCGGAGGTTCCACAGCGCTATTGTTTTCAATTAACGTTGGCCGTTTTAGCATACAACGTAGAAGTGTGTTTTACTTAATCCTCCCAAAGCGCAGCTCAGGGACATGATGTACTTACATATTATGACTTTACATAACTTATTATTAATTTTTTAATTGGAATACACACATTAACAAATACACACACACCGTTGGACTGTGAGAAAACAGCCAAACAAAGATTAAGGCCAGACCAGGCTACATGGTAACACATCAAATAAGAAGGAATTTATATAAAAGGAGCCGAAAAACAAACAAGAATAAATCCAAATAAATAAATAAAAAGGAAAAAAATAAAACAAAATAACTCAAATTTAAAAAGCTAGGGGCATGCTGTGATTTTCCAGGTCTTGATTGTGTGAAGTAAGTCCACTGCGTGTTTGTTGTCCATGAATTTAAGGGAGGAATAAAAATGGCCGAGTTCAGTGTGAAAGGTGGGGAAGGAAGGATTACTTTTCAGGAAATGACATTTGTGGATAAAAAAAATGTACCTAAAATTATGATTACATTCAGAACATTTAAATATTTTTGATCTCCTTCTAGCATTCCAAAATAAGATAACCTTCACAGAGTATTCAGACAGGTTTGGGATTTTGGAGGAAATCCAGACATGAACATCTTCCCAGAGGGCCTTACAGTATATACAACCATAAAATAGATGTTCAGTTCATTCAATATCCCCATCACAGAAGCTGCAAACTTTATCCTCAAAAGAAAAGCTGCGTCTAAGAAATGCTTTGGAAGGGTAGATTCCAGAGAGGACTTTGTAAGGAATTTCCTTAGCTTTAGGAGGGATGGGAAGTTTTAGGTAAAATGTTCAGATTTTTTCCTTTTGATCCTTGGAAAATAATTGTGAAATTGAGTTTGGGTTGAAAATATAAGGAAATGAAGCATCGGTAAGGAGTTCTCATTTTAGAATTGTCTAGTCTGCTGCCAATAACATATAACCCATTGATTAAGAGGCTGGGAAGTTCAGGAGTTCTGTTGGTATGATTCTGAAAAAGAATCAGCGCTGTGGATAAAATATTTTGGGGAATGGCCTTAAAAATGTTTTGGAACTTTTTTTTTTTTGCTTACATGTAAATTGTGTTTCATACTGAAATCTTCAAGTCTCATCACACCTCTTTTCATTCAACAAGTGTGTCACTGAGCAAATGGGGGCTCGGGATAAGGTGGAGAAATAAAAGCTTGTCTGAAGCCAGAGGGAACTTCCCCTCCCTACTGAATAACTATGCTGTAGTTTTTCTCGGTCACGTATGACACTTACCACTTTTAATATCGAAATCTTCAATTACCAGGACAACTAATTGTATTATTTATTATTTCATTTATTTGTTTTATTTTAGTTTTTTTCTACTCAGCTCTGTTTGACCCTACAAGTTGTTTGTTGTCAAATATGTAATAAAAAAAGTCTAAAAGTTTATAACTCTTGTTTTTAAACTTTGAATCTGTAAAACTGGCCTAATTAAAATATGTAAACTTGCAGACGAAAAGCTGTGACTCGACTCGACTCGCTTGACAAAGAGCAGTGACTCGACTTGACTTGCTTGGTTCTCATAAAGATTCCCTCGGACTTGCTTGTGACTTGAAGGTAAAGACTTGGTGCTTACTTGTGACTTGCTCCCACCTCTGGGTATGATTATGGTACATTAGAGCTACCTAGACCCACCTAGATATGGGTTTAATGCAGAAAGCACATTTAGCAGTACATTTTACATAAATGAATCCCTTGAAGTTTGCTGAACAAAACGTTTGTGAGGTTGTCTGAAGATCTGTGATTGGTATGACGTAACACGCATAACAGCATTTTAAACTCTGAGTTTTATGCAACTTTTCAGACCTAGTTTTCCAAACAAGTATGCCACTTTCTCAACTGTACAACTTCAGGGGCATTCATAATGTATTAGGACCATTTTATTATTATAAAGCTAAATGCAATTTTCCTTTCAGATGGCAGTGTTTTGCCGGTGCCGCCTTTTTTTTCGGGCAGCATCGGGATATGGTCGATAAACACAAATGAAAAGAGAGATCAGGCTATAGATTTTCAGTTAGGATCAATAAAGAAGACTGAGACAAAAACAAACAAAAGAGGGAGAGAGGAAGTTGTCTAAGTGACTAATTACGTGAAAAAGGACTGCAAGTATAAAGACGCCTTTGGATTCTTTCTCAATGATGTGCTGGGCCTGTTAGGATGGATTTGCCCACAGGTTTAAGCACACAATTTCCATTTAATGCCTAGATCTGATTTTGATTATATACTACTATGTACTGTTATATACTGCTTACAGTATATGCTCTCTTATATAATATTAACAGTATTTTAAGTTGAGCTAGATTGCTTGCTACTGCAATTAGTTTAAATGAAGAGAACATTAGTATTTTTTTACTGGCAAGTGTATTCCTTACGGAATGGTTTGTGTCATAATATTAGTGCTCTGTGCTTTTGATATTTTTTGTATATACTGCACATGTTTTTCCGCTACATTATTTATGTTTGTGCAGTGTATATGGGTTATTGAGCCTTCCATTTACACTGCAGTCCATTGGCCGACATCCGATTCATTTGTATCCACGTTGGGAAGAGTTAGATCTCAGCACATGCACGATTCAGCATTTGTGATCCCTAAAGTCAGGGATTTTTGGTAAAGAAAAATGAGTTTCATTCATTTATTCATTTTCTATGCCGCGTATCCTCATTAGGGTCGCCGGTATGCTGGAGCCTATCCCAGCTGACTTTGGGCGAGAGGCGGGGTACACCCTGGACTGGTCGCCAGTCAATCGCAGGGCACATATAGACAAACAAACATTCACACTCACATTCATACCTATGGACAATTTAGAGTTCATTCCATTAATTAATTTTTGCCCCGCAGAAAACATCCGATTCACCTGAAGGCAGGTAGAATTTGTAAATATGTAATAAAACAGTAGTAATGCGGTTGCTGTACCAGACCTTTGTGGTGAAGAAAGAGCTAAACCAGAAGGCAAAGCTCTCGATCTTACTGATCGATCTACGTTCCCACCCTCACCTATGGTTATGAGCTATGGGTCATGAACGAGAGAACGAAATTATGGATACAAGGAGAGAGAAAGAATTTCCTTCGTAGGGTGGCAGATAGGGTGAGGAGCTCAGCCATCCGGGAGGAGCTCAGAGTGTGAAGGAGGAGAGGAGCCAGTTGCGGTGGCTCGGGCATCTAGTGACTACTGATCCCTGGTGAGGCATGCTGAGCCGGGAGAAGACCCCGGGGAAGACCTAGGACACGACTGGAGGGATAATGTCTCACAGCTGACCTGGTGACCAGGTGTCCTCCTGGTGGAACTGGAAGAGGTGGTCAGAGACCGGGAAGCTTGGGCTTCCCTATTGAGACAGCTGAGACTGCTGTCCCCGCGCAGAGGCAGTTTTAGGCACGGGCAAACCGGGCAGCCGCCAGGGGCGGCATTTCTTCGTGTCACATGGGGGGTGGCATGAGTACTGAAAAAAAAAACAGCTCTGGGGGTGGGTAGGTGGAGGCATGACATCAAATTGGTCTTGCCCGGGGAGTATTCCAACGTAGAACCGCTACTGCCCCCGCGACCTGGACTTGGGTGAGAAAATGGGATGGAATGGGACTAAAACAGGTCAAATGTACAGCATAAATGCACCACTGTTAAAAAAGCCCACACCTTTTACAGGTTTTTGTCTTACTGTGAAACGCAAAAGTGAAACTTCTGTTTTTGCTCCCATCCTCATGAACTCAAAAGATCTAAAACTTTTTCTATCTGCTATTTATCCATCTACCAAATATTTCTCTCAAATATTGTTGGCAAATCTGTGTAAATCTGTGTTAGAACTGCTTTTTTGTAATCCAACTCACAGGTGTGGCATATCAAGATGCTGATTAGACAGCTCAATTTGTTAAACAGGTTTTAGGCTGGCCACAATAAAAGGTCACTCCAGTTTTATCACACAGCACAATGCCACAAATGCAAAAGGCATGCCGACCGCAGGAATGTCCAGCAAAACTGTTGTCCGTGAATGTTTTGAACAAAGTTCTCTACCATGAGCCATCTCCAAAAGTGTTTCAGAGAACTCTGCAATACAGTAATGTCTTGTTTATTGTGGTTAATTGGTTCCAGACCCGACCACAAGAAGTGAATTGTCACGTTCTGTATTTTGTATTTGTGACAGTTTTGGTTTTGTTCTAGTTAGTTTGCCTGTGCTGTTGTTATTTTCCTGGTTTCACGTGTTTTCCGGGCCACTTTCTAGTTTTTTTCGCCTTTTGTTATTTATGCGCACCTGTTTCTCATTTAGTTCCACGCTATTTATGTTCAGGTGTGTGCGCCAGTCCGTGTCTGCTCATTGTTACTTTCATGTGGCTAGTGTTACTGTCTTTTGGTTTTTCTCTCGCTGTGAAGTTCTGCCGCTGCTTTGCAGCATTTTTATTAAAGTTTCCTCCTACCTACCTGCTTGGCATCCAGCTCTCTGCATCCTTGGGGTCGTTACACCATGCCCGGAAGAACAAAACGTGACATGAATCTCCATATTTATAAATGGAATGATTCTGTAGCTTTGTAGCATGGAAAACTTCTGAATACACAGTATTTTTTTAACAATATTACAGCCCTCTAGACAATTGCACTCACCAATATACCCAATATAGTAGACATAATCAGAGAAAATAATCCATTTAAGACAAAAATAAACTTGTGACGTCAAGGGCTCAGAGTTTAGTTTAGGCATACCGTGCAGTAATCCCTGTTATTATTACAATTATTATTATAATAATTATTATTATTACAATTGTGCCTGTTGTGAGATATTTCAAACCTGCAATATTAGTGGGGCGGCATGGCTTAGATGGTAGGAGTAGTCGTCTCACAACCTGACAGTTGCTGTTTCGATCCTCTGTTCTCTCGTGATCATGTCGAAGTATCCTTGGGCAAGATACTGAACCCCCAAGTTGGGAAATGCAGAAACAATGTCAAAGCACTTTGAGTGCCTTGAAGGGGGAAAAGTGCTATACAAGTGAGAGACATTTTACCATAGGCTGTTGTTCTGGTGATTAAATCTGGTGCTTGTATGCTTCACCAAACAAGACAGTACCATCACTGACACCTACTGACCAGCGTAGAATACTACATATCACAATTTGAATGCCTTAATGCCTTATATTTGTATTTTGGTACACAGAGTGAAGCCGAGAAATTTGAACTGCGGTCCAGCCTGTCTCAAAACTGCAGACCACGTAAAATCACACCAGCCTAGGACCTCCACATCCAGCCTCCCGGAGTTTTTACCCAAATTGTCAGAAACCATCTTAAGGAAGCTCATCCGCATGCTCGTCGTCCTTGTTGTCTTGAGGTAAATGCAGTTTTAGCTCCCAATCTCATTTAAGTCAGTCACTTATCATGTCTGTAGCTTGTGGATTGACGGTTGATTTATGGACACTAATTGAGGCACAGTAAATCTGGCCGGTGACAAGTCCTGCTAGAATGCAATATTTGAGCTTTTGTAAGATGTTTTTAATTTACAATGTCTACAAACTATTGTTCTTGTGCCATGCCTTTTTGTACTTTCTGTCCTCACACCAGCTTTTCTTAGCATTTATACATAATAGTGCAAGCCTGCAAGCAGAGCAATCTATCCAGCAATTTCCTGTCATTCTCCAGCCCGTGTCACCAGTACTTTTCCTACTGTGCTTCAATGACTTTCACCTCAAACTGTTTCAGATTATCACCTGGTGTCTGACATCATGCTGCTTATGTTTGGCCCGTTTTCCTACATTCAGCTGTTTGTCTCTTCTTACTGCATGCTGTGTGAACAAAACTCTATATTTAATGTTCTGTTTGGATATTATACATGCATCACTAATTCATTCCTTTTCTATTCTCCTTGTCCTCATTAGGGTCATGGGTGAGCTGGAGCCTATCCCAGCTGGATTCAGGAGAGGGGTGAGATACTATACACACAACCATTCACACTCACATTTACAGCTATGGAACATTTAGGGTCAACTATTGACCTAAAATGCATGCTTTGGGATATGGGAGGAAGTATAGTACCTGGAGAAAACCCATGCATGGAGATTCAAACAATTGATTGCCGAGCACTGAAAATAGTCACTCTAAGAATAGAAATGTTGTCTCTTGACATGAATATTTCTCTACAATTTCTCTATAAGTGACACAAGTCACTTTGAGTTTGGTCCTCAAGGTAAATGCAACAATTCTCCTTACACCACACAGTTGGTTTGTTGTATTTGGCCGACATGCTAAGCGCTACTCCATTGTGCGGCCCTGGTATATTATATAGTTTGTATCACCCTTTAAATACCAAACTTTCAGATAATTCTTTTTAATTTCCATTCAACAGTCCACGGTGTACCCCGCCTCCCGCCTAAAGTCAGCTGGGATAGGCTCCAGCATACCCGCGACCCTAATGAGGATAAGCGGTGTAGAAAATGAATGAATGTCCAAACCTGCTAGGAAACAGGTCATTTGTGTGTGTCTTTGCATATATGTCTGAAAAGCTATACTGTATTTGTGTCACAGTTTTTCTACCACAATTATTGTAGAGAGTGCATTTTATGACTGAAAATGAACATTACACCAACACACTTAACAGTATATACAATATCAAAGGTCTTCTCTGCTTTGTCATTGCGTTTAAGTGAAGCCGCAATGAATCCAAAATTACCTTGCATGAATACCTTATAATAATACCCCAATGTTAGACGCTTTTCACAGTGAGAAAAAACTACATTTCATGATTCTGATAAAAATCAGACAGTAATAGTGTAATTATTATGATTTACCCAAGCAACTTGCCAGGTAGTAATTGGTTTTTGTTCAAATCTGCATAAAATTGGATTAAAATGATTATATAATATTCAACACATTGTGGTTCAACAATCATAGTCCAATTAACTAAAAGCAGTCAGAACCAACAACAAAGACTCAAACGACACGTCTTTTTTAAAATCTCCTGATACTAATTAATTCACATTTAAACACAACACAAACTCCAAACTGCAGTCATGAGGGATAGGTTAGCATTAACATCCACTGTGAGTGAAACAATTTAGGTCATCGAGGAGGACATCTGTGGTGTTATTGTACCTTAGGGTGACCAATCAGGAACAAAACAAAAACTGTACTTACGGTCACTGCAGAACGGCCCCCCATAGGTCGTCATGGTGCAGTCACAAGAGAAGCCCTCCCACAGCTGCAGACACACTCCCTGATGGTGGCAGGAGTCTTCAGTGCAGGTGGTGCTGGGACCTGCTCCATGTTTACAGAAACAAAATATGGGTCTTACCGTTGTGAAAAAGATAAAAAAATGAAAAAGATTCACTTTCTTTCTGAAGAGGGATGGAAAAATATATTTGACATTTAGAAAAAAGAACACAAACAATGAATTTAGTTGAAATTATTATTTCTAATGTCTTTATCATTTAATTATTAAATAAATATAATAAATACAGTGGCGGCCGCACGGTGGTCAAGTGGGTACATTGGCCTCACAATCAGGAGGTTCAGGGTTCAAATCTCCATTGAGCATCTCTGTGTGGAGTTTGCATGTTCCCCCAGTGCGTGTGTGGGTTTTCTCCGGGTACTCCGGTTTCCTCCCACATTCCAAAAACATGCATGTTAGGTTAATTGGCGATTCTAAATTGTCCATCGGTATGAATGTGAGTGTGAATGTTTGTTTGTCTGCCCTGCGATTGACTGGCGACCAGTCCAGGGTGTATCCCGCCTCTTGCCCAAAGTCAGCTGGGATAGGCTCCAGCATACCCGCGGCCATAATAAGGATAAGCGGCATAGAAAATGAATGAAGTGGTGCTTTAGTTAAAATCATTCATCCGTTCCAGGTCAGAGGCTAACCAAAACGGACGCTAACCGAGTCAATGTTTTAAAAAAATCATGTAAATCCAGTTAATCCGTTTCATAAAACAAACAGTTTTAAAATAGTTTTAATTCAAAATGCAAGTAAATGCAGATAAATGATGAATAAAAGGGATATATCAACATTTAAGATTAATTTTACCTTCATTAAAGAGTGATTCTTGATGTACCACTGTTCCCACACGCTACAAGGACACCACCTTCCTGTTTTGCCAAGAGTTATTTCTGGAATTCAACAGTGTTTCCCACCTCAACAACCCAAAATGGAGCCAAAGACAATTAATGATGGAAAAAGATGAGAAACACTATTGAATTAAAAAAATAACTAAGGTGGTGTCGTGCATTTGGAGATAGTCATGTCTTTGATGAAGGTAAAAGTCAACTTAAATGTTCATTTTAACTCTTTCATTTGTGATTTATATGCATTTAGAATTGTTGTATGCAAGTAAATCTATAATTATAAAACAATTAAAATGCGGGCCGCACGGTGGCTGAGTGGTTAGCACATTGGCCACACAGTCAGGAGATCTGGAAGACCAGGGTTCAAATCTCCATTGGGCATCTCTGTGTGGAGTTTGCATGTTCCCCCAGTGCGTGTGTGGGTTTTCTCCGGGTACTCCGGTTTCCTCCCACATTCCAAAAACATGCATGTTAGGTTAATTGGCGACTCTAAATTGTCCATCGGCATGAATGTGAGTGTGACTGGTTGTTTGTCTAAATGTGCCCAGCGATTGACTGGCGACCAGTCCAGGGTGTACCCCGCCTCTCGCCCAAAGCCAGCTGGGATAGGCTCCAGCATCCCCGTGACCCTAATGAGGATAAGCGGTACAGAAAATGAATGAGTGAATGAATTAAAATGCGTCTTAGATGGGTGACAAAGCTGACTTCCGTTTTGTTCGTGTTTGCATGTAGTGGCAAGTTAATAGGATGCTAACAAAAACACATTGAACTCACACAACAAAACTAAGACATGCGTCATACTGTACACTAACCAGACAATGTGTATGCAAACAAGAAAATATACGCAAACAGAATTTTGAATTGTTTTTACGCTAACTTGGGTGGATGCTAACTGAGGTTCCACAGCAAAAGACTTTAATTCAACTTTTTTATATAGAAAAAAAAATGAAAACCTTTCCACTTAAGCATACTGTATAATGATTATCTGCATTATTATACAGGCATCACTGCTGGAAAAACAAAAACAACAAATGGATATTGATTAATGTTTTTTCCCACAGTGGTTTATTTTTTAGTTATACATGGCCTATTTCACCTAAAACATGAAATGTTTTGGAACTTTACTACCTTAATTTGATGCATTCAGATGGAAAATAGAGCACTGTGCACAGTTGGGATTCACAGTTTTTTGGGGTTTTTTTTCACACCTCACCTCCACATCCGCGATCCACTTCTCCCACCTTCTGAAGGGCATCTGCCAGCAGGTCAGGGAGTCTCCCGTTCAAGTCCACCGATGCCAGGCAGCCCTTGTACCCTTCCCGTGATGCTATCAGTCGAGGCAAGCTGCTGTACACGCTCTTTCCCACACCTCCAATGTACAGCTCTCCTGTGTCATAGACGGCAGGGCGCGGTCAAGAGAACTCTCTTATAGAGAAAGACATAAACCATAACATCACAGGACCACCGCCATACTGCTTAATGTACCTTTTAAATCAAGGTTACGGGCACCATTGGCGTGTTGGGTGACAGTGTGGACATCGATCTTTAGTGTGTGCACGTTGTTGTTGTCACGGGAGATGACCACGTTATGCCACTGGTTGTCATTGAGTGGCTTGTCGGAGTTTCCCTTCATCAGGGACGGTCCATTTCCCAAGTCAAAGACGTAATGTATGAACCTGCAGAACGACGAAATCGTTTGTTTACATCTACTACTTCTCCATAGCACACAATGCAAATAATAAAATACTAATAAAAAGAAAGCTTACAGCTATTTCTGCATAATTAATAAGTCTATAATAATAATAATAATAATAATCTCCTTTAAAGTTTGTTTGTAGATGAGTATGACAGTATACCATAATGGATCCAATTAACTCCCCATTTAATGAACCGGTTGCCAGGTGCATGGGCTACAAAAGCAAATAACCGTCAGAGCATCAGCTTCATCTACCTCTCATCATCATGTACTGCTGTTTTACAATAAACTCATCAGGGTTATTAACGCTGACTAAGTAAGTTTGCCCCCTACCACAATTACAACATTGGTTCTGCACACATGGTCAAAAAGCAGTACGGTTTTCTTTCCACCTTTGCATGCTCTCCAAATCAAAGTTGTTATGTGCAGTAAGTTTTCACATTTCTGAAATAACGGGCTGCTTGGCAGTTGTCTGATGACTCTGCTTCATGACCACCATCATTTTAAAACTAGCATCATGTCACTGTTGTGTGTGAGTGACAGTAAGAAAGGCTCTGACTAGTTTGGGGATCAGAAGTCATGTATACATCTCTACCTGTCTGAAAAATACCCTTTTATTTGGATCAATACAGTATACAGGTTCAGAGCTTCGGCTAGTACTGGTTGTGATCAAAACGGCTCTTAAAGCCGGCTCCTCTTTTTTTCCTGCTAAAGCCGCACCTGATTGATCAAAATGCCGCAGGTGGTGCCGTATGTGTCGACACTAAGCAGAAGGGTGGGGGAGGGTTACACACACACTCAAGCGACCAGGAGAGATGATGAAATTGAGCAGCAGAAAACTGTCACTCTTTACTAAAGATTAGCAAAAACGGTTCCCTAGATGCTGCTTTTTCTTTTGAATATGTTTTATCTAATTCACATGGGGGTTTGTTTTTGTATTTTTGTGTGTGTTTTTTGCTGTTTGGGAACTGAAAGGACGACTCTCTATAAGGAGCTGAACCAAATAAGCTGGTTTAAAAATAACCAAACTTCCCATCACTAGTGTACACCCCAGTTAACGTATTTTCCTGGATAGCGTAGAATATGGCACGCTTCTTGCCGTGTTGTTAAACAACTGTGTTGATTAATCAGTTAACTCAGTTAGTTAACTCTGTTGTTAATGCACTAAGTCCAACTGTATTTGTGACATATTATTACGACGAAAGTCTCTGTTAGCAGGCTGTTATTGTTGGAATGGAAACCCGATTTCTAAGTCATTGTCCCCCAGCTCCGTCGCCCTTCGATGAGGTCATCAGCAGTTGACTCTGTAGTTCTTTGCTAACAAACACAGTTAGGCCACAAGTCTCTCATTTTCTTATTGATCATGGCTGCAAAAAAAACCCATAATGGAGCCAATAAATGCACTTTGATAAACAAAGTGAGAAACACTACTGAATTCAAGAAAAAAACTAGTAACTACCAAAACATGAAGGTGACGTCCAAGTGGATCTTGATACCTTAATGCTGTCTGTCAACACTCAAGTCTTCAATCAAGGTGAATTGTTGTTAGCATTTGGGTTTCCTTAACGGATTAATTGGATTTCTAAAGAGTTAGCTGAGGTTCCACTGTATTTTGTTTTAAATTAGTCAGATATATGAAATTGTTAATGCACACATTACTAGCAATGGCCTTATCTTGACCTCACCCTTTGACCAGCTCCACCACAATGAAGTCACTGCCATCTCCAGAGTTGTAGAGTATGAGGCCATCAGGACTGGTCGTCTTGAACTGGAAGAAAAGGTGCATGGAGGCGTAGGCCTGCAAGGTGGAGAATGCCAGGTAGCTGGCCTGGGTCACGAAGGTCACAGGATTGGCTACGATGTGCCTCATGCCAAAACGTGCGTTCAGCTCGCAGTATGAGATGTCTCCATTCTTGCACTGGTCCAAGTAGAGCATCCCGTTGAAAGAGAGAGCCTGCAGGTGGCCGATGAAGTTGGAAGGGATGACTGAGGTGAAGCGGCGCTCCGTCATGATCCCTGTCTCGATGTTGTTGAACTCCAAGCGGGTGTGAGCACCACTCATGAAGCCTAGGGATCAGCATAAGAAGATAATGTCATTTAAATATCCCAACAACTGTACTTAAAGCTTTGCATGACCCGCATGTACCTTCTGCGGTGGCATTGTCCACAGAGAGATGCAAATGTTTCCCCCGCCGCACCACCTTCACTGAGTGCCACTCATTGTCATTCAGCTTGTCGCCCAGCAGGAGTACCTCAGGTCCTTTGCCTACGAGGTGGAAAGCGTCAAGTGACAATCACGGCAATCGTGCACGGCGTCCCCTCTCATCACATGACACTCTTAAAGTGAACAATGCCGCGGCACAATGTGGGATGCATTCATTCACACATCACTCACGCAACCACAGGCCAGCAACCTATAATTTGGTTTCAACTTCAGTTCAAAGCCATGGAAAAACATTTTTCTCTCTGACAAACACAAAGGTGGGGGATACTGTATCGTTAGGATTGCGGCTTGCTCGCACAATTAGACAAAAACCGCATGGCCAATTTTCACAAAACGTTTTGGAAGACGAGCTCATAATATAATGGTGCAAATACAGTTATAATAAAATAAAATAATTGTTCTTTGTCTATATTCTAACAAAAGCATGGACAAATAAACACATATATGGCAATATGTCAATTTTTATCTTTTTTTAAATGCATTTTAGGAACTTTTTTAGGAAAGTTCCATTGTTTACGTAATCATCCACGAACCATGAAAACAGCTAATGGAAGGTCAAACAAACAGTTTTCTTTTATTAGAGTGGACAGTATTTTCTCTAGTAAAAATAGACTTGTTACATCGGTCCCTGTGAACAAACAGAAACTAATAACAAACAAACACTTATGGCACTTTACCATATGTTCGCTTTTGTCGGATTACTTGTTTCCTTTTTGTCGTCTTTCTTCCAAGTCTTACCTAGGTGGTTCCCAAACTTTCCACCAGTCCCATACCCCTTTATACATTATTTTTACACGCACCCTTTACTCCTGCACAATGAACCAACATAAATCAGTGTCTGGAAGCACAGAATAAAACATTTTACTCGGAATCACTTCTCACCGGTTTGATTTATTTTTTCCATTTGTGGCATTTTCGGTGAGAAACAACAAATGTCTTTTTTTGGAAAAATAAATCTTTACAGATGAGCATGTCCTCCCTAATTGACTCCCTTCGCGAATGCACACACAGACATGTGCCAGGCGGGACTATATCTGTTGACTCATTCAGCTGTGGTGCATAAAATCCACTGGCTCGTATGCACTGTATTAGCTGTTCTAAAATATCCTCCGCCGTGTCATTGACGCGCCAAGAAACAGTGTTATTTGATGAAGGCATGGTTTTTAAATGTCGCTCGACAAAATCCAGTGGCTTATTTGTCAAATGAGCGTGCTTGGTGTCTAAATGTCTGCACAAAAGTTAAAGTTTCATTGCGTGTGTGACATAACCTTTGCACATACTGTATAACCCACGGTCGAGTAAATCCGCCAGTACAAAAATGTATACATGTTCAGTGGTTAGCCGCAAGACGGATTGAGCGACAGAAAGCCACGGGTGTCAGTCACTCATCAAGATGTACATACATCTATAAAAAGCAGGGAGTCTTGGGGTGTTTTACTTCCAATGCAGGAAGGCTCCTGAATTTCTATTCATGCACCCCCTATGATGTACACCTGGGGGTACAGGTACCTCACTTTGGGAAGTTTGCATCATTCTCTGTAAAACAGAGCCTGCTAACGGACTGATGAACACCCTCAATTATGGCCAACAAAAGCGATATTTTTGCATATGTTGGTGGATTTTTTTTGTCTGTCGATTAGTAATGTCTTCTTATAAATCAGGAAGTTTAGCCTTCCAGCTAATAAACGCAGATATAGTGCTGTACAATCTTTTTTCAATTTTCACTTTTTTCGCACCTGACATCACATCGGGTTATGGTCGTCACCGGACCAAACACTTGGGGATCTAACAAGAGCATTTGTAGATGTCAAGTGACGTTACAGAAAAAATGTTGCATACGTGTGCTGTTCTCACATGTGGACTTGGAAAGAAAGTTATTGCTAAGCTAGTCCATCATAAAGAAAGATGCCTGCTGTACGAGCGTTGAATGGAGCCGACTATGATGTCGCGATGACCAACAAGTAAAAACTTCATACCAACTTAATAATAATGTTGGAACTCCTAAATGCTTATAAAAATGGGAAATGTAGAAAGAATGTTAAACACGTCATTTTCATTATATCTTTTTCTTGTCTTTATTATGTCACTTGTGTTTATTATGTTATTATGTTATACGATACAAATATTTGACTAAATATCCGGTTTGAGGAGCTAACAAATCAGATGCCGCAGAAGAAAGACTCCCGCATCGATAATAATAAGCCATAAATCTTTAGATTAATAGCTTGTGGAGATACGCACCGGGTATCGCGAGATAAGCAATCAGTTGACAGAGCGTCTTATGAGCAATGTGAGGGAGTCAAAAGAAAAGGACATTGATTCAGCAAGTCTTTTTTGGTCTGTGTCTAAACCAGTGGTGTCACTGGTCCATACCCCGCCGGGTGAACAATTATATATGGCCCTCGAGATGATTTTATATTGTAATAACTATTGGCCCGGCAATATGAAGCTTAGATAACATATAAACTACAGATCCAATAATGCAGCGCAACAGCTGCCAACAGGCCAGCGGCGCAAGCCCTTTTGGAACGACAACAGATGGAGCACCGGCGATGTGCGGGGAAAAAGTGGACTTGTGGGAAGGATGCGGGCAAAGATGCAGGATGAAAAGTGTACTGGTGAGCTAACAGTATATTACTGCATCATACAGAAACGTTGTGTGGTAAAGGCCTAAAAATAGAACATGTAATGAGCACTGTAACGCAAAATGTAAACTTCTTACGAGCTAAAGGCACCAATCGTCGGCAGTTTCAGTCTTTCTTGCGGGAAACAGTTTCAGAGTTTGCCGACATTTCTTATCATAAAGAGGTGCGTTGCCAGGTGAAAGTGCTCAATCAAGTTTTGGAGCTCTGCAAAGAAATCTGTCCGTTTATGGACAGTAGAGGAAAAGACTCCACAGGATGCAGGATGAAAATTGGAAATGTGAGTTGGTGTTTCTGGCTGACATAACAACACATCTCAGAGTCTTAAATCTTCAGCTCCAGGGCTGCGACGGCATGATCACTGACATGTATGATGCAGTGAAGGCATTTCAAGTGAAGCTGCTCTTATGGGAGACACAAATGCAGCAATGCATGAATGTTTTCATCCGTTGTTGATTGTTTACTGTACATTTTTCTCACTAGGGCAATTTTGACAGGAGACATTTTTATGGAGTGCAAAATACTGTAATTGAAGTTTCAATGTATTTATTCTTGATTATTTTCTGTTTGGCTTTCTTCATGTTCATGTTAGAAAACGTTTTATTGTGTTTAATAAAAGTTTTGAGTTCGGCCCGCGACCTGAAGTGTTCGTTGAGTTTCGGCCCCCAAGTGAAATTGAGTTTGACACCATTGGCCTTGTTATTACGTTGACTTTATTCTTCCCAATGTCTTACAGAAGGCTTGGGTATATGATGTGCTGTAAGATACTGTAAAGTACTGCAGGAATGCCACATTCTTATCATTAGCACTTTTACTTTGTAATGAAACATTAGTATTGTATTCATTTATTTCTAACAAACAATTGTACAATCGAAACGTATCGTATCATTTGAACACTGCACGGAATCGTATCAAATCATTGCGTTTTTAGAATATATCGTTTTTGAATGGCATTGTAACCTGCAAATATAGATTTGAATCAAAACGTCAATCACAAAGAAATTTACATCCCTAGTCTTTATACAACACACCATGCACACTCACACTGGCGTGCATGCGACCATATTGAAATGTTTGCGCTCCATCCAAACACCGGAAGAGACGCAAACTGCATCTAGGTCACATGGTTGCGATCCAGCAATTTGTGCCCCTAAGGAATTGATCGCAGAGCCCTAGCATGCAACTGCTAACAACCTGTGTGTCTTACATAATTCCCAGGGAACCAAGAAGTATCTTGCTACCTAACAAACATATGGATAAACAAATACTTTGGCTTTTGTCACCTCTTACCTGAATCAAAACGGATTCAGTCCTATTATGTCATCGTGAATCGTTCTTTGAACTGCAAGATGCAAATGTTTGAATCTTGTCCATCTATTCCTCGCGTTTCTTCATGACCCGGGAAGTAACTTAACTAAAACAAAGGATAGCTGGACAAACACACAACATGGAACATAGTGTGTTTTTTATGGCATTTTGGTGACAATAGAACCCTTTCCCCGTAAGCATTAACCCAATTTGTCAATTTTTGTTAGTCTTCCGTGAATGACTGCTGTGTGACAAACTGACAGATAATCATCAGAATTGTTACAGTAATTTTTATTTTGGTTGTTTGGGTCACAATGGAATCCCCGCCCCCCACCGTCCTTGAAAAATGGTACAATCCAGTCATCTTAAGTCAACCTTCTTGGGAAAGAAAGTGACCTGCTAATGCACAGAAGAATGAACACAAATCATTTGTTAATACCTCGGTGGAGGCTTGAGCTCTACTTTTTTTGCAAAACCAACCCCTTGGGAGAACATGCAAGGGCGCAGTTTTAGTCTCAGATATTCGTCTCTGCTCCCTGGCTTACTCGCCGCTTTCAAAATAGGTCACGGCGCAGAAGCTTGCCACTGCAGCACCGTCAACCCGAATCAGTGGCTGCGCAACAGGCCGACACGCCAGTTCAAAGGAGTTCTGACATCGCTTGGGAAACTAATTGGCCATGCCTAAGCTTGACTGGGCCTTGAGGGGTTTGTCTGTCTAATTGAGCTCTGGGTGCACAATTATAGGGGACGCGCAGAGGACAATAAATGGCAAAACATCAACCAGTTTCCGAGCACTTTGCTGTTCTATGCCCGGGGAGACGAAAGCAGGGAGCGCTTTTGACCATTGCTGCACATACATAGCAGTATTGATCACATTAGAGAGTGCTCCCTCTATATCGGATGCATTATTTTCTATGTTTCGAAAGCAACCACGTGCAGCGCAAATACTGAAAGACTGTCCAAATCTCCATCATGAACATAGTGTGATTGGCTTTCCCCTCGGGGGAAAGTTCAGATCCCACCTATTTATTTATATTTGCTTCTCAGTGTGGAAGTGAATGGTAATAGAATTTATCTTTGTCTTTAGTTTGGTCGCAAGATGATAAATAGACCATAGGGTATTATTAGCACGCCTTTGAAACGTTAGTTCCTTTGTTGCACGAGCGCAGTAAAACGAGACATTTTGTCCGTTTTGATGTCCACTTATAGCTGAAAAAAGATGGTGTGCAGTTTTGTAGGTCAGCTTTAAGGAGACGCTTTAGATTTGTGTAAAAATCAAAGCGTGCCCATTATGTAATTCTGTAAAAAACAAGTCCTCCAAATCAAATGAGGTTGTGGTTCTTTCAACAATAAGTGCCAACTATCTCCAGTGGTGTCTTGATGCTGCAGATGGGCTGCGTCCCCAATTCCATCTTTCACATTAGACCCCTGCTTAGTGGATGTGAAGTCTTCATTCTGTAATCAAGTTTGTGTAAACTATAATTCCCCACAGTAAATTATATCAGCTAAATAATTTAAGCAGCTAATCGTGTGATTTACATTTGTCTCACATTTTTTCCTCATCAAATTCTTCAACAACCAACCATCCATCATTTCGACTGCTGGGTTAATAAGATCCGTTGGAGATAAATGCTATAGGGTGGCGCACGTGACGTGTGCTCGTGCAATCTTTATCTGTTGGTGCAGTGCCACCTGCTGGAGGAGAGCAGCATGAAACACCCCTTATAACACATTTTTTCTGTATATTTTTCTCACTATTTTGTATTTTCCTGGCTCACTGTACCACCCGTCCCCCTGCACAGACACATGCAACGTACCTGCATCAAAAAAACACAAAACAATACAATCCAATAGATTAATCGTCTAATTATCCAATAGACATGATTCTGATCAAATCAATAAACCATCATGAGACAAAATTATAGGAACTGCAATCTGCAATACGGTGGAATGTCTTGTGTCAAATGCCTTTTAAGATTGTAGAATTTAAAAGGTTATCAAAATTGTCAGAGGAAAAATGTGCTGAACTTAAATGTATGTTTCATAAATGTTTTTATTTTTAATTGGCTTTTTATGATGTCGCCACTGAGCGTGCCAATGATGTCAAACAGGAAAATTGCATTGATAACCATCAAACAGAATAAGGAACTAGTGCAACTTAAGTACTGTACATCGCCTGTGTTTACTCTTCAAAAGGGATAGCTCAGATTTTTTTTAAATGAAGTTGTATAACATCCCCATCATTAATGTAAGTACATCAACAGTAACTTACCCCCCAGTTAGTCTCATGAGTCCAGTTCTGGTCGGATTTTGGTGATGAAGAATGTAGATCGTGTTAGTTGCTGAGATCACATAAGTAAAGCATTCTGCTTCTCAAAACAATATGCATTCAAAAGAGTAATACATTTGCATGGCAACCATGCCTCCACGGAAAACTCATACCTTCAAAAATGTTAAAAATGGTGCTGTATTTTATGTATGTGGTGACTCTCTAGCCTTCTCGCTACACATCTGTCACTTGTCATCAAAGTTAATTGCTTTTAGAGCATTCCACTGGTATGTGCTAAAGCTAAGGTTTGTTTGTGGTTGAGCATGCGGCATCCTGCTCAGTAAATCAACAACAATATTGAAAATACACAGAAAACATTCACATTTTACATGGTTTATATAGCCTGCTTTTATGTGTTTTTTATGCTGGACTTGTGAGGTCTGATTTTTCCGGGGAGGCATCTTCTTTTCCTTTTGGCTTATCCCGTTAGGGGTCGCCACAGCGAATCAATTTGCTCCATCTAACTCTGTCTTCTGTATCCTCTTCTCTTGCACCAACTACCTTCATGTCCTCTTTCACTACATCCATAAACCTCCTCTTTGGTCTTCCTCTAGGCCTCCTGCCTGGCAATTCAAAACTCAGCATCCTTCTACCAATATATTCACTATCTCTCCTCTGGACATGTCC